>OX235274.1:39882556-39906380 GCA_944472155.2 Trichobilharzia szidati
CCTGACTCAGTTCAACTGTCACGGATTTCATGGATTGATGAGGCCATGTTTTGTTTGGCCACCACTTACTCTTTTCCAACCTGCACCTATATCAGCTAGCTAGTAATGCCCGTCGGGGGAGGCGATGGTTAGGCATGCGCAGCACCTGACCTAGCCATTTCAGTCTATGTAACTTTATAGCCTCTTCGATTGATTTTCCCTCTTTGCCCAACACTCTACGCCTAACGTCAACATTGCTTACCTTATTATGCCACCTAACGTGAGAAAGAGATCGTAGACATCTATGATCAAAAACAGTCAACCTTTTCATGTCTTCAACTCGTATTGGCCATGTTTCAGAGCCATAGAGAAGGACGGAGCGAACTGCTGAGCAGTACACACGTCCCTTGGTTACCTCACTAAGTTTCAAACTGTAAAAATATTTTTTACAGTCCTCACTAAGTGTTTCAAACTGTAAAAAGTTTTATGAACTGACTCCGAGTTTCGGTTTAACCATCACTAGCTCTTTTCCAACCTGTATCCATGTGTCAGTTAACACTGTCCATCGACGAAGGCGATGGCCAGGTATTGTTGGGAAATACAACAGGCGCATAAGCACAGAAAACAACATTAAAAAATAGTTTAATCCAGAGGTAAACTACTTACTGTTCTTGTTCAAAATTTGTAAAAAATTGAAAAAATCGACTGGATATCCTCATGAATAAATGTATAACGGTTAGAAAACAACGTAATGGAAGAAATGTGTACACGATCAATAAATGGTCCAAACATTGCAATAATCCGTAGAGCATAAACTACAGTTGGGATTTTTAAAAAAAAACCACTTCATACAAGATGAAACTTATTGATAACAAAAATAACCAGGTCATATGATAAAACAAATTCCAAAGACCGAATTTAGATTATGCGTTTTATTGGGAGTCTTGAGCAGTGCGCCAGCGTGACCACCCCACAAGGTATCGAAACCCAAGATATGAAGTTGTGAGGTCAGCTTCGTCGACCATTCAGACAATTGGACTGGAATTTGATGAGACGTGAATTCCGACTCTGTCAGTTTGTGATATAGCGCTACCGTCACAACCGATGCCAGTAATAAGCATCCACTTCATCACCGTGAAACAATGGACCTCACACACTAGCCATTAGTTCTCTCATTAGAACTTAAGGACATCAATTTTGTAGGGATTCAAATTAATTTGAATATAGAGTTATATCACGCATTGACAGAAATTAGAATTCATGGGGTCATTGAATTCCAGTCCAAGTAGTAGTGACTGAATGGTCAACGAGTTGAAGGTCTCGAGGTCGACGCCTGATGGAGTTACGGGTGTGCACTCCTGAAGAGTCGCAAAACTAGGAAGGAACAACCATCTAGTGCTTCCTAGATTTTAATGATTCCCTAGATGTGATGTTGACTCGTGATATCTGAATTGAAAATGACCTAATTGCCATCTAATACTTCCATTCAGCCAGCAGGATAATAAGAGGGCTAAATAAATATAGGAAAATAGATGATTGGCAAGAAAATTGAATAGATATGCAAAACACACTGATCTTATCCATCAGTGAGCTGTGATTAATACGCTAAAAACACACTGTATCTTTCGAAAATTATCTTTCAGTTGCACGCTAAGCATCTTTGCGGATACTTTTAACTTTTGACTGCTAGTTACACCTACTTACTATGTGAGGACTGGTGATACCACCTCCTGGTTGCTCATTAAGGAGAAGTTAGCTAAAACTTTTAGCCGAAAATAAAGAAATCGAATGCCATAGACTTGTGAATCACATATTCTTAAAATGTGTATCTACCAAATGCTTTAGGCTGCTAGACCTCATATTTATTTTAATTAGACACTAATTAGTAACTAGTGTAATGTGTTTAGTCCTTTGTTTGGTACAGACTGAATTCTATCAGTCAAGTTTGCAATGTGGCCACCATGCTAGGTGGTTCACTGCCACGGTGGGCTGTAAATTGTTGATATTGGATTCTTGGAGGCAGTCATCAGGAAGCCTCAGACCTAGGTTTCATGCTAGTTGACACCCGTATCAGCAAGGAACTCACGTCCCTTCTGAGATTCGAACCCGCGTCACTCAGTGCTGCAATCACAGACGTTACCATTGAATACTTTGATTGGACATTAGTTACTAACTAGTGTTTAATGCACTCCTACAGGAGGTCAGTCGCAAGCCCGAATAGCTCAGTGGTAACGTCTCTGACTGTAGCACTGGGTGACACGGGTTCAAATCTCAGAAGGGATATGAGTTCTTTGATGACGGGTGCCAACTAGCCAGAAACCTAGGTCCAAGACTTCCTGACGTTTCCCTCTAACCATCTAGTGTGAACGTCATATTTGCATACGTTCAATAAGTGTTATAAAAAGGAAGAGAAAGATGTGAACATCAGTTAAGTCTGTGGTAAACACCAGTTATAAAAGAAACCACAATCTATGAAAAAAGACTGATAAAATCCATATATTTATTCGACGTTTAACCATAAATTGGACAAAAGTGATTCTCAGTGGAACTTAACGATAAGTTATATGCTACAATATAAAGATACTTTCAAAACAATTAAAATTCCTCAAAGGTGTGTGTTGAACTATGAAAACTCTTAAACAATTTAAGTTTGGCAAAAACTACTAAAAGAATCTATTCTTCTGACTGCAACCCTCAGTAAGTGTAATGCCATCAGGTGCACACGAAAAGGTGAATTTTCTTATCCACTGGATTACGCCTAAAACATAACTAATACCTTCACCGTACAGTTCACCTGATTCATTGCTTAATCGTTACCAGTAACCATCTCGAATACACATCACATCACATCAATTATATTGGAAGGATGAAGTTGTAGTCGATGGGATTGGATATCTGACAATTAGTCAATTACCGTTTCAAACTCATATGTTTAGATATTGGATTCACCAAAGAGCCATACAATTAAAACTAGATAACTGTCCAGCGCTTCCTGGTTTTCAATAATTTTTAAGGGCGACACTAGAGCGTGAAGAAATCTCCATCAGAGTTCAGATATGTTAATCAAAATTACGGCAAACAGACAATACCATTATCCACTAAAGTCTATGCAACTCATACTGACTGACTGGCTTCAACATAAAACAGATGTGCAGCAGTTCCAGTCGCCACATTTCACTTTGCATAAAACACAAGAAAATAGAGCAAAGAGAGATAATAAACAGAAGTGTAAGTGAGGGAAAGATTTTGAGTCATATCACCAATCATCTCTAGCCATTGGTTCTTAGAATCCCAAGGACACAACCGGGAAGCTTACACCTCACTGAGAGTGGCTGAAACTTACTGTCAAAAATATCATGAACGATGACTGATTCTGATTTTTGGTTTGACCACCTACCTCTAACTAGTCTACAACCTAACCTTATGTCAGTTAACATCCCCTGTCGAGGAAGGCGATGTCTAGCCGTGTGTAACACATGTCCTAGCCATCTGTATCAACGTAGCTGCACAACCTCATCGACTGACTCACTCTTCTTACCGAGTACTTGATGCCTAACCTCAAAATTACTCACTCTATTCTACCACCTAACACGGTAGACAGAGCGCAGATACCTATGTTCAAAGACAGCTAACTTTTTGTATCTTTCACTTACAACAGCCATGTCTCAGAGTTATAAAAGAGAATAGAGTGAACTTCTGCCTAGCAAACAAATCCTTTGATCGATAAGCTAGGTGTATATCAATTCTACGACGAAGATGACATAAGTTGATGGATGCCACACGAGCCCTTGTATCCATGTTGGGATTTTCGTCAGCGATCAGCTCACTAGGCCTATTGCAACTTACCAAATAAGTAAAGTGAACAAATACACTGTATCACTTCACTCCCTATTTTCAAGTTAACTGTCGATGTATTCCAGTCTTGAATCATCATCTTAGGATTTGACAAGAAACATACGTATGCTAAACATTCGAAGATTTTTGATCAAGGTGTTCTCAGAAGACTCTGAATTTTATCAGCGTCTTCACCTAGCAAGTTCCCACATTCCATACAGTACACAAAGGAATAGAAAATAGAGGAAAGAAAGAGATTCGAAAGAACGATAACAAGCATAAATATGGGGGGAGAAAGAATAGTAACTTGAGAAAAAACATGAAGGTTAAATGGATATGTCAGAACACAAAGACTGGATATGTCTGAGCCATTGAGAATAATTTTAAGCTATAATACCAATTAACTGTCTACAATCATTGGTTCTTAGAATCCCGAGGATGTCAACGAGGCAGCAACCTACACCTACCTCCCCACGTCACCGGCACAAACTAACTGTGAAAGATTTCATGGACTGATCCCATGTTTAGGTTTGAACATGCCCACCCCCCGACTATTTTCCGACCTCATGGTATGCCAGTTAACATTGTTCATTAAGGAAGGAGGTAGCTTAGCATGCGCAAAATGTATTCAAGCCATTTTGCCAATATTAAGTAATATTTCCTTCACGTTCCCAGTGGAACATAAGGCTTCAAGCTAGTGGCTTGAAGTTTCTGTAGCAGTGTTTATTTTACAGGATGGGGTTGCTAGCTTCATGCTCAACCTTTCCTTTTCACCAGCATTATTTTTGGCTTAGCAAGGTAAGGGAGTGCGTCGGTCGGGGATCGAACTCCGGACCACGTGCATGGTCAGCGAGTGTCCTAACCGCTATGCCACCGACGCGGAAATTGGATGAAATTGAAAGTTTTCCCGGACAAAAATTCCTTCTGTGGTGTGATGATAGTCAATACTTTTTATTTTCTAAGAACAACATCATGTGATAAAACGATTGAAAAATTATTTCAAAGACAGATTAGCGGAAATTTCAAAATGCAAATTACCGATTCTAAGTATTGAGGCACTGTGATAAATGTATACGCTCGATTAGTGAAAGGACCTTGTTTATTTGTACCATCTTCATCTTGCTTTTTTCTGATCGACTGAACAACCTCCTCTTTTAAATAATACGTGAATCTGAAATCTTGAGTTGAAAAAAAAAATGAAAAATAAAGCGCGATTAGTTGTTATTATTATTATTAGCTGGGCATTGTGTGTAATAGAGTGCATAATCCCATATTGGATTAGTTTATTTCATACAGCTCAGAGTGATACCAACAGCACTAACTAGATGACGTTATACGATCACAATGCCATTTGGTTTATGAAATCGAAGGAAAATGAAATCCTACTCAACAACCTGCTGCGTTTGCATGCTTGGCTGTAAAGGGAATGCCGAGAAAATACATTGCACTGATTAAGGCACTTTACTCGTACTCATACAACCAGGTTGGGGCTTACGGCGAGTTGTCATCTGAAGTAGTGACGACTAGTGGTGTCCGTCAAGGATGCCCATTATCCCCATTTCTATTCAACTTCATCATAGATGTACTAATGGACTTAACCCTAACTCGCTTCAGCGACTCAGGGATTGACTTGCAACCAGGGAAGAAACTCGTTGACTTAGAATAGGCAGACGATATAGTCCTTCTAGGCGAGGACACTGACAAAATGCAGAGTCTTCTGAGCTGCAATCTTCGAATTTTTGGCATGAGATTCGCTCCCGCCAAATGTAAGATGATGTTACAGGACAGAACTACACCGAATCCTAGTTCAGAAATAGGGAGTGAAGTGGTAGAGCACGTTGACCGCTTCACTTATTTGGGAAGTACCATCAGCTAGCCACAACAGGTTGATCTCTGACGAAATCTCAGGACGAATACAGAGGGCCAGTTTCGCATATGCCAGTTTACGCCGTCTCTGGCGTAGACGTGATATCCGACTATCGACCAAAGGACGTGTGTACTGCTCATCAGTCCGCTCCGTCCTCCTTTATGGTTGTGAGACCTGGCCATTGAGAGCGGAAGACATGAAAAGATTAGCTGTCTTTGATCATAGGTGTCTGCGTTCTATCTCCCGTGTGAAGTGGTATAATAAGGTGAGCAATATGGAGGTTAGGCCTCAGACGAGTGCCAGGTAACGAAAGGATATCAACAGACGACGCTGTGAAATTACATCGACTGAGATGGTTGGGACATGTGTTAAGTATGCCTAGTCATCGCCTTCCTCGACGGGCAATGTTAGCTGATATATGGTCAGGCTGGAAAAGAGCTAGCGGTGGTCAAATGAAAACATGGCACCAGTCAATGAAATCTACAACAGTTAGTCTAAGCCACGTAGGAAGGTGTAGACTTCCTGGTTGGGGTCCTCAGGACAGTAAAAACCAATTTTGGGAAACAATTGGTGATGTGGCTCAAAATCGTTCTCAATGGGTGGCGCAGATGCATCCACTCCTTGTGACTTATGATTTCCAATGAAACTATATTGTTCTTCATTATTACTATTCCTTTGTTTCACACCTCTGTTTACCGTCTATATTATGCATTTCTACTTTCTTCTCTTCCTTTGTGTGCTGAGTGAAGTATGGCGACTTGAAATGCCGCACATATGTGCAAAGTTCTATGTCGAAAACCGACCGACCGACCGTTTGCATGCAGTTGGCAATGAACCTCACCTATTGTGTGTGGGGGTGGGAGAGAGAGAGAGCTAGTGATACTAAGTGGCTGCCTAGACTTCGGCAGATGCACAGGGCTTCGAACCCTTAACCCGGTAGTTGGAAGTTGAGCACTTGGTGCGATGAACCACAGCTCCATATATCACTTACAAAAAGGATTATGATTAATAAATTGTGGCTTAAAAATCACCACTACTTAGCACATCAAATAAACTAAATTTACTATGTATGTGAAACTGAGTACAAAGTCAATTGTACATAAATAAACATCATACACCGAAAGCGATAATATGAGCGCCTATAACATTTTTACTAAGCTATGTAAAATACTAATGAGTGGTAAATAATTTTAGAAAGTATTGCAATACATAAAGTTAGATTACTATTATTATTATTAATTATTATTATTTAGGAATTTAATTTAACTGATAGTAAAACTATAATAACTACATGATGTACTTTTACTTTTGTGACCAATCGGATGTAATTAAATCCGTATTATCATACTCGTGATCTTCTTCTTACTAATGATTTTGCAGAACTTACAAGCCATAACTCACTGCTAAACTATAGTAAACTTATTTTTATGAAATCAATAACTCTGCATTTTACACATACATACTTAAATGTGCCGTGTTAGCTTAAGTTTAGAAAAAGACTAAAAGAAAATGTGAATTTATTAATATTATTATTATTGTTCCCTTGGGTTCCGAGTGGAACATAGGGCTTCAGAAGTGCATTTCTATTCTCCCCTATTCTCTGTGGTCCTATTAAGCTGACCCCACACTATTGCCGATTGTCTCTCATCTCCTCCTCACACGATCGCCTCCATGTCACCTTCGGACCAACGACACACACTCATCGTTTCCTCCTAGTGAGGTTCCATTTGAGGGTTTGGCGCGCTACGTCATTAGACAGTAGTCTCCCAAGCATGTGTCCAATCCATCGCCATTTTCTTCGGTATAATTCTTGAGCAATTGGGTGCTTGATTAGTTCGTTCCCAGAGTTTCTTATTGCTGATTCTCTCCGACAAACCATTTGATCTTCAGTATGGAGTTAGCGAAGGCAAGTGTTGATAAAAGTCTGCGGAAGCTGTTGGAAATGCTGATGCTGATGCGTTAAGTCTCTGACCTATACCTATAGAAGAATTAACTGAGTTAATATTGGTGTTGAAATAACTAATTTCGTATTTCATGCTGACTGAGTACAACAGACTTCTACAGTGATTTCAGGCTGATGAAGTTGTGCCTTGCCTTTCCGACTCTGGTTCTGACATCATCATTATCATGCATTCCGTCGCCTGTAGTTGACACGATGCTGACTAGATAAACGAAGGAAGTCTTATTTTGGAAATATGGAAAGAACACACTCCTGAAATACTTTGAACCAGATAAGAAGCGTGAATTTAGAATGGACAACGATAAGCAGAATATCTGCTTCAATACGTATCAGTGCAGATGTTTGTCGATGCTGTTGCTGCTGGGTTCAACATAGAACTTGGCACCGAAGTGCAGCAGTTCGAGTTGCCACGTTCCAAATAGCACACAAAGGTAGACAAGAAAATGAATGAAGAGAATCAATAGAGTTTTGACAAGTAGAAGAGTGAAACAGAATGAGTAATGGTAGAAAGGAATATGAAAGATTACAGAGACTGAATACATCTGCGCCATTGACAACGATTTTGAGCCATGTCACCTATTGTCTCCAGCCATTGATTCTTAGAGTCCCGAGGGTGGGCCCCAACCCGGAAGTCTACATCTCCCTACCTGACTCAGTTCAACTGTCACGGATTTCATGGATTGATGAGGCCATGTTTTGTTTGGCCACCACTTACTCTTTTCCAACCTGCACCTATATCAGCTAGCTAGTAATGCCCGTCGGGGGAGGCGATGGTTAGGCATGCGCAGCACGTCACCTAGCCATCTCAATCTATGTAACTTTATAGCCTCTTCGATTGATTTTCCCTCTTTGCCCAACACTCTACGCCTAACGTCAACATTACTTACCTTATTATACCACCTAACGCGAGAGAGAGATCGTAAACATCTGTGGTCAAAAACAGACAATCTCTTCATGTCTTCCGCTCTCAATGGCCACGTCTCACCGCCATAGAGAAGGACGGAGCGAACTGCTGAGCAGTATACACGTCCCTTGGTTGACAGCCGGATGTCACGCCTACGCCAGAGACGGTGTAAGTTAGCGAAAGCAGTCCGAGCTTTCTGGATCCGTGCTGTGATTTCGTCACCAATCAATCCGTTGGTGCTGATACAACTTCCCAAATAGGTGAAGTGGTCAACATGTTCTATCACTTCACTCCCTATCACTAAGCTAGGAGTTGACGTAGTCCAGTCCTGTAGCAGCATCTTACATTTCACAGGGGCGAATCGCATGCCAAACATACGAAGATTGCTGCTCAAGGTGTTCAGAAGACTCTGCATTTTGTCAGCGTCCTCCCTAACAGGACTATGTCGTCTGCGTATTCTAAGTCTATAAGACTATTCCCTGGTAACAAGTCGATTCCTAAGTCGTTAAGTTCAGTTAAGGATACTTCCATTAGCATATCTATGATGAAGTTAAACAGAAAAGGGGAAAGTGGAAGATGTTTGTAGATGACAAGAAATCAAGCAAAAAATAAGTCTGTACCCTTTTAGAGACCTACTTATCTGCACTTCTGAACAAAATGACTCAAGAACTGACAATGTTCATAAACCACTGCATCGTAAATACAATGATAGGATATTTTCAATCATATGAGATACAATAACATTGATAGTGAGCATATAGGAACCAAATAGAATGGAGTTTCATAGGAAAGAGTATTCTAAACTACTGATGAAGTTCAACGCGCACAGTTGTAACTTACTCTTAAAAGGATCGTGGACCTCCCAATCGGAATCAGAATCAGATGGTTCTGCAGTATACCCACGAGACATCGTTTTGCGATGCTTCAATTAAGTATCTAGTAATAAGACATGAAGAAAATAAAGGAAATAACTAACTATTATTATTATTCAAGCAGCTAGAAGTCATATTACAATAAATTTACATAATCGCATCCTCTACGTTTCAACATGCATATATCACATTATTACTCTTTTCTTTTCAAATAAATAAATCTGACTCCATAAACTACTTTAGAGCACAACCCAGCTTATAAGATTATCGAGTTGGAACCTAGTTGTCAACCATATATATTTCAGTGCAAATCAAATATTTAATAATGCAGTTATACATTAAAGCATTGCTGATATAAGAATAGAATTTGGGCGTTGTGGTGGGGTATATTTCCAGCATACATTTATTTTATATTATTATTATTATTCACCTTGATATACTTAAAAGCTCGAAACATAACCAGTGAACAATGCTGTATGAGTGTGAATTTCCATCATATAAAATTATTTTATGGAACAGCAATACTAATACCTTATTATTACATGGTGTTTATACATAACAAAGATTCTAACAAGCTGAGAAAATTCTAATGGGATTTGGGAGATATAACTTACGTATGCAGCTAGTAAATGGGACTAAACCACACAGAAATAATCTCTTACTTTACTTCGGCTATCTCCTACGGGAGGACGAGCCGGCTTCATGAACATCTCGAATCATCGCTGCCCAGGCGCGGCGATCTGATGAAGAGAGTTCATGAAGTTTCATGGGAATTTGGTACGAGTGATGTCCCCAGAATCGCTCGGCCTTTTGTTTGAGAGTGCAGCTCTAGCCTTTACACAACCAAGTGTGACCTACAAGGCAGTAGGAGTGGAGTAGGGAGTCCACTATCCATTGGCGGCCGCTGACCGGAGTTCAGTTCATACGCCTTTTTGAATGGGGCCAGACATCCAGGACATCCAACAAGCCCTTTGTCCATACGTCTGCCGGTGAGCTCCAGTGAGCTTCATACGCCAGTCGTTGGAGGTTCGGAATCAGGGTTTAGCCATCTCCCCTAGACTGTCATCCAATGGACAGTCAACCCGGTGAAGGGCGCCGGGCATCCGCTTTCGCCCTCTCACTTTGGTGAAAAACACCTCCGCCACGTGAAGGCAGTGAGTAGGACTTCCTCAGGAGAGGCTATGTAAAACGCCGGGTCATATGGGAGCATTTCAAGAGGTGTGCGGAGGGGTGGCCAACCCGCAGCGCAAGGCACCCACTCCCGACCATCCTGAGGCTACTAATAATTAATTTACGCCATTTACAGATATCTGCTTTTTACACCTTGTGAAGTACACTTTCCAACAGGAGTTTCCAAGGAGTAGTCATTGAAGTGAAACATGGAAGCTATCCGATCATGTAACTGTAGTGTGCTGAGACTTGTATCAGAACTATTAAGAGACTAAAATCAATCCAGTAATGTCCTATGTAGTGAACCATCATTGTCAGATGATCAGAAATACTAGTCTAAAAAGTCTTAAGCCTAAATAACTTGTGAACACAGACATTAATACAGTAGAGTAGTCATTATATACAGTAGTAAGTCGGAAAAACTTCTTTAACTAACATTGACAACAACTAGTATTTTACATAATATCACCACTGTTTTGAAAAAGCCAAGGGTGATGAAAATAAATGTAGTTGTAGGAAACTAAATTCATTTGTTTAAGACGTCTCCACATTTTTGCGTATCTTACGGTCAGATGACCCAAACGAAAGACGTTAAAGTTAAAACCAGTAAATAAAAACAATACTTCATAGTCAAAACTTGAATTATGTAATCTAATTAGTTTCCAAGTATACGTTAGATGAAAGAATCCAAAACACCAATGTCCATTGATTCACTTTTTTTGCTTTTACTTTCTTGTCCACTGGAAAAACTTGAGTAATTATTCCAAATGAAAAGATATTGATACCTGAAAGCTGTAGTAAACCTCAGAAATATTTGACTATTGATCTCATAACCAAGTGAACAATTTTGCTTCATCATCAAAACACCTTTAGTCAGACTTTAAAGCATTATATTATTAAAGAGAATGGATGTGTAGCTGCCTGTACATAAACGAAGTATTACAGTGAATAAAATAACAAAAATACTTAGAGATAAATACTCTCAATTAAAATTACATTGGTGTGGAGTTCCAAACTTGACAAATCAGTCAAGCGTCACCATAGAATACAGTGATATGCAATCAAAGCTAGAGCTTAGGATAGGTGTGTACGTTTAAGACACTATGTTTGAAAACAGTATACAAAAAAACCTAGAACAAATACGTGACGATACTTTAATAAACAAACATCTGCAAAGTGAGAAAGCACGCTTCAATGAAGTACACGTGAGATTATCTGTAATTTCGAAGAAAGTAAAAACTGAATACACAGGCACCAGAGTGAACAGTTCCAAACTATGCTACTTAAAGATCCCGACAGCTAATCCCAAGTGACTCACAGACTCCAGCAAGACAAACTTCTCTACAGAATTCATGTCAACAGCTAGGTACTTAATAGGATATATTCACATGTTTCGATCACTTCTAACATTTTTCTAACCTGCCTACTTCTAAATTCCAAGTAGCTTTTGGATAGACTGATGGCATTTATGTGGATGTGAATAGCAAATAATGGTATTAAATTATCAATTAGTCTTATAGAAACGCCATGTTACTTATACGTTTTCGTTTCTGTTCCCGACTTTCATTCAACGCATGGACCGATTCAACTCAATGCGCTCTAAAAAGCTAATGGAAGTTTAGACAAAACGGAGAAATCATCACCAAATAGGAATGTTTATCTTGATACACAACTAGATAAAAGGCTTACTTTTGCCAGATAGTTTTAAAATACAAAACAGCCGTTATTTTTTAATGATCTGCCTTAAGACCCTTAAAAATTATTCGAAAGACCAAGATATCCAAAAAAAACTAAGAGAATTATACTCAAGATACAGGTTTTATTCACACTTTTGCAGAGCAATCCAGTTTAGTTTTCAGTGTCACTATAAAATTCACCTTGATTCCTTATAATTCATCAACATTCACAAGTTCAAATAAAACAAATCAACCTGTAGATGGAACATATATTTCAGTTTATGATGTTACATGCTGGATAAAAAAATGCAGTACACTTTCCCAGTTAATACACTCTACTGTCCAGCCTGATTTCTAAGAAGTACATAAACTTGTTCCTTGATCCAGTTTTTATGATGTGGAACATAAGTATATGTAGGTTCATGAAAAACCAAGCAACTGAGATCAGCCAGTTGATCGATAAACTGGAAAAGTTGAGAAATATCGTAAGTGATTGTAGGAGCGTTCGGTTTTTCACGTTTCAACTGTTCTTCATATATCTTACAAACACCTTCAAGACATTGTTCTACAGTCTCATAGTCAGACCAAGTACGTGTATCTGGCTTCTTCACTGAAGGCTGTACAAGCAATATTGTATGAGGCATTTTGACAGCTAAAATAGAAAGCAATAGTCACTAAAGCTGACACTTAATGAGAAAAGAGAATCGAAGTCATTTTTCGCCAGTATATTTGTGATATCAAAAAAGTACAAGAAAGAAAAGTTAAACAGTTTAAAATAATTTTTAATGAAATAAAAGTGGCTATTATATAGTTAATAAATCTGGAATGAACAGCTTGTACATGTAATTGCTGAAAAATACAGAAACAATGTTAAATGTTTCTTACAGAAATAATTCTAACTCAATCGAAAACTCCAGTGGTCATAAACAGTACATCCTTTTAGCACAGTCACCCATGGCGGCAGTCTTGTAATGAAGTCTGTAAGTGAAGGAGAACACATAGAAGAAGCTTCCTCATCGATATAAACGCCAGAGACAGCGACATCAATAAAACTGGACTGTGATAATACACCTTGAGACTGTTCAAAGACCACCCAAAAAGTCCAAGGTGTCTCCCAAGACACACCTTTATTACCTACAGCAGCTGCATTCAGATGATACAAAAAGTAGTGTTCACCTTTAGAACTATGAGTTTCACTTTTGAGCACAGGAGGAAGTGGCATAGAAGAAGGATACTTTGCAGTTGATGCAAACGACCATTCAGACAATTTTGTGTTATTTCCATCTGTCCGAATTAAGACGTGAGTATGAGGAGGGCCAGAAACTACAGCAAATGTAAGATTCCATCGCGACTGATTATGTGTTAATTTATCCTTAAGCATGGTACGTGCCAATAACTTTAAACCGACTCCTGGCTCTGCTTTGTGAAATGCAACAGGAATACGGTAAATATACTTGAAAACATGCAAGAGAGGGTAGGCTGAAGCTACGCCACAATATGGTTGACTGTAATTGCACTGCATAGGCTCTGCTCCTACCAATTCTTTGACGCCTCTAAAATCTACTTGTGTGCGATGCTCTTTAGGAATGATAAAAGATGCGGGTGCAGACACAGGGTAAGAATTTGGCGTTAAGTACTGAATACCGTTTGCATCAAGAGGAACGACAAGAATGTGACTTTCATTTTCAGTTATTTCAGGTGAATCTGGAGTATACCGAAAATACCTGTTGGTATGAAATAGAGCAAGACGTTTATACCTCGGGCTGACAAGCGGATCTGAAAAATTTGAAGATGACTGAATACTATATGGAAAGCCATAATTTGAAGCGTGGATAAGAATAACATAAGACAAAGAAGCATTCAGTAACATTAAACGAAGAGATTTGCTCGCAGTTTTGGAAGTGCATTGTAGTCTTCCCGAGAATAGAGGCATTACAGGTAACATCATGAGAAACATAGAAAGAGAAATTAATAAATCAGGTTTAATCAAATGACCTGCACGCCCCATAATCGGTATGATAGATTCAAAAAATGTAGCACAGCTATAAGAGTGTAATATCATAACGAAGATAAAAGTAATAAAAGCAACGATTTGGAGAATCTTAGACTTGAATAAAGACCCTCTACTGGTAAGGAGTAAACGGAATATGAATGTAAATATGAGCCAAAATGTATAGACATATGATGTAGTAGCATTTATTGAAGACATTGTAAACAACATAACTGTTACCAAAAAACCACTAGAGTCGAAAAAGTCTATCTCTAATAAAAAGGAATTAAAGACAGGATTAAATCGCCATATCTTAAGGAAAAATTTACAGACACCCAGAGAATTGAATACAAGACCTCCAGGAATTCTAAACAGATATGTATGAGACCAGGCAAACCACCAAGCAATTGGCAAAACAAACATACCCAGAATATTGTAGTGGTTTGAATACCATACCATTCTGCAACCATAATGGTGATAAAGGAGTCCCAATGCAGCTGAGAAGCCGAATCCAAGAAACAGAGTAAGTAGTTGCAATACCAAAGCTACACAAAATCCATACCAACTAACAACAGAAAAACCCCTGGCACGAAACATTAGAAAACAGAAACAAACACACATAATATAATTGAAAATTTTCCATATCCACCATGGAGCAACTATTACGATGAAACCAAACACATCGAAGTAAACCATTCGCTTAGAAGCTGAAGTCGTTACAAGTGGAGGCACACTTTTCATATCAGATTGAGAAGCTGAAGACGAAATACTTCGTAAAGTTTCTGATGTATAATTTATAGGAGTAAGTTTAGTAATATTCTGAATTCGCTGATCATTTCCAATAGAAAGAACAAATCTCAAAATGTTATCTCCTGAGTGCGCGAGACACCCATCCGAAATACGAGATTCTGTGTCATATGGTGTATGGTAAACGTACCCGTCGTTAACATAAGCAAGATCTACGCCTGGAATCAGTCCATAGTCACGAAATATTCGATAATCGGTATCTGACGGTATTAATCCAAACTGAAACACATCTTCACCAAAAACACTAGCAAATGGTTGAGTAAAGGATTTCGCATAAGCATCAAGTAATACTTCTGACGAAGACCCTGGACCAGTTTGAAATAGAAAAAGCCTCTTTCCAGCACCTGCACCCTCCAGATTCATGAAGGCTACAATATCCTCTGCCCATTTATGTTGTGTTATGAAGGCGTGACTACTTAGTAGTAGGCTCTCTTCAGCTCCGTTAAAAAGAAACACTAAGTCGTTAAACAGAGTATATGAACCTTTGGATAGTACGCGACAAATCTCCAGCATAACAGCACAGTTGACAAATGCATCGCTAGCACCTGGACTTCCAGGAGCCGTATCATAATGACAGTTAATAAGAAACGCCGATTTATTTTCATTTCCTTGATGAGCACGGGAATCGTGGAAACGAAGAGCGAAGTTTCGCAAATTACTATAAGTTGATACATGGAAAAATGCCCGGAAACTTGAGTAGTTGGATATGTGTTCATCAAAAGAAATTCTCAGACCATTATCATCACCAACAGCTGCGATTGACTTCAGTTCATTCCGTAAGTAATCAGCTGCAGCATATTCATTAGCCTGAGATCCAGCTGTCCGAGGACCAAAACTTGTTACTTTTACAAGATGAGACCTTGCAGCTATCACATCGAAGCTGGAGTTGCAACGGGTACCAGAACATGACCAACAGTCACCCCCGAAGTCAGATAGTAGAACAAATATCACCAGAACAACAATGAGCGAACCCAGAGAGATCAAAAGATTATAGGGACGATCAATTAGTTTATCAAGATCGACACCTTGACGAAATTCATATTCCGAAGGTCCCACAGATGAGTGATTAACTGTGTTGGCATCCTGTAGCGTCCCCGGCCTCCTTCTTCGAATCTCACTCATCTAAACTTGATGAGCAAAATGCACTACATCTGGCGCACATTTTCAAGTCGTGCGGGACTCAGTCCAATATCCAATATCCTTATTACGAGCTAGTATAAATCAGTGATTTCCTTCAGCTCGCTTCTTGATTGTAAGGTAGAGGTTCCAGATCTTCGGTGAACTTATGCGTAGTAAGTCCCGCCACTCGACTGCTTTAGCTCTGGTAGACTCCAAGAGGAGTGATGCGAGGATTGGTCAAGTTGTGGTTTGCAGTGTGCAGTATGTTAGGACTGAGTTGCTGCCGCGAATGGAGTTTGACCTAACACCCGTTGGTCATTCGGTGTAGTCATAAAAGCAGAGTAGTAATAATAATAATAGGTTGTAGTGTAGATAATATAGGTTGAGATAAGTGAAATAATAAGGGTAACCTAAGGAAAAGGTCCAATATCCAATTCTGTTTTCACGAACTAGTGTAAATCAATTTGATTACTTTATACTGTCTTCTTGGTTGTGAGGTAAATTTTCTCGGTCTTTGATAAACTCTTACGAAGTACGTCTAGCTACTCGACTGCTGTAGCTTTGGAGTGCATAGATTAATTATATGTAGTTGGCAGCATGTGATGTATTAAGAACATGTTGCTACTGTGAATGGAGTTGATCCTTTCAATAGTTAGTTTACCGACATTGTCGCAAAAGAGAAGAGATAACAGGTAATAATGGTAAAAGATATAGTTAGTGTAGGTCATGCAGACTAAAAGACAGAAAAAGAAATAAAGAAAACGTTTGAAAAAGACAGCTAATTAAATATGTATTAAATATATGTGCACATATAAATATACATGTATATAATATCAGTAATATTATTAGTATAAGCGTAGTAGCTGGGGTAGTTAGGAGAGTAAGTTGGAAGAGCATGTAAAGAAGTGGAACGGCGAATCTAGTTGTATACCCATGAATGGTGTGCGGGATTTTAAGGGGATAGGCCTGTTGCGGTAAATAATTCCCCAAAATTATTGACCACAGCAATCATCACTGAACATCGGATGCTGACCCTCACTGTTTAAGTCGAATTTTTTAGCTGAAGGCTTCCGGTCAAGCATCCTTGCCATTTGGTACTCCGTCGTGTCATGTGCGTGCACGATCACTAGCTAGTCAAGCACTCGATACGGTTTACTATTTTGGTCCCGAAATATATCACGTACTTTGGACGACTAAATCTGGTCTCTTGCTTTATCTTTGGTACACGAAGAGCGAACACTATAGAAGTTGTTGGTATAAGATCTTGCGTTAGTATACTCCGTACAATTCGCGAACGTCGATACCATCAGCCTCCAAACTGGTAAGCCCAACCGCGAACTTCATCTTCAATAAATAAGCAGATAAACCAGGTGAGTTCGTTCCTTTTTGTGTTTGTTCTTGTACTAAATTGTAATCGGAATACATTTCGTCATGAATGATATTAGCCCCAAGGTTATTCGTATTCGCTCAACTGCCAAAACAATTCAGCTCATACCATATTGGCCAGATAATGCTGAAACGTGGTTTCAGATAGTTGAGTCTGATTTTTGTGAGCATGGGATAACCGATCAACGTTCACAGTTCCTCGCAGTTATTCACGCCCTACCGCGGGAATTCAGCAAGTGCGTAACTGTGTAGATGTCGAGTCCAGAGGTAAGTAACTCGTACGAGTTTCTCAAAGCATCCCTCCTCAGGAGAAACCTGACGGATCGACAGCGTCTGGATGAGTTAGGGGATCAGTCAGCCGTGAGCATGCTGGCAAGAATGAGAGAGATTATTGGCCAAAGTCAGTTCGATGAAGGACTGTTCAGAGAACTTTTTTATCCAAACTGCCACAGTCGATACAGACTGTGCTGGTGACACTTCAGGGTGTTCTTATGGATGACTTAGCTGTCTCTGCAGATAAAATTCTAGAGATAACTAAACGGTCAGTTCCTGAAATATGCTCGGTGCCCAAACACACTTCGAGTAAGGATACTGCAGTGATGGAGTTATGCAACTCCATCCAGCAGAAGCTTAGGTCAAACACGCCTCGTAATACCTCCTACAGTCGTCCTAAATCCCCTCAACGGCAAGACGCACGTGGTCGATCTAAGTCCAACCCACGTTCTCTAAAATATCCTGACTGGTGCTGGTATCTAAACACCGACGGCCAGGAAGCGAAATGTTGCCGTAAACCCTGCAACTTCGGCAATGTCTCAAAGTGTGTGAGAAACTATCCCGCCGGCACGCGTCAGCGGCAACCGTCGCCGGTGGCACCAGCCGCTTACTTTACATCCATGATGTGATCAGCCAGGCCCGATACTTAGTCAACACAGGCGCCGAAGTCAGCGTCCTTCCTGCCACAGCAGCAGATCGACAGAAGGATCCTAACTTCAACCTACAGGCTGCAAATGGAAAACCAATCGCAACCTTTGGTCGGAGATATGTCTGTCTGAACGTAGGTTTACGCAAACCCATTCAGTGGATTTTTCTTATCGCTGACGTCACAATGCCCATCATCGGCACGGACCTACTTAATCATCATGATTTGCCCGTAGACGTCCGCCGTAAATGACTAATTGACAACACTACTAGTTTGTCTATCAAAGGCATAACTTACGTAGGCCCCAGCTTGTCAATCGTTAAGATGAAAGCAATCCTCGATCCAACTTTTCAACCGATTGTTGACAAATATCCGGAACTGAATTGCCCATCTGACGATCTCCCGTGTATAACCAGCAATGTTATGCACCACATCATAACCTCAGGACAGCCCATGACATCTAAAGCACGAAGACTGGCCCTTGACAAACTGAGAATTGCCAGAAACGAATTCGATCATATGCTCACCCTCGGCATCATTCGGCCATCGAATAGCCCATGGGCATCCCCACTGCATATGGTACCGAGAAAGGATAGCAACGATTGGCGACCCACTGGTGATTACCGGCGAGTGAACGCCAAAACAACCACTGATTGCTACCCTTTGCCTCACATACACGACTTGACGGCAACATTATCTGGCCCATCTATATTCTTTAAAATCGACTTGGTTAAAGCGTATAACCAAATCCCGATGGCAACGGAAGATATTCCGAAAACGGCCATCATCACACCTTTCGAACTTTTCGAGTTTCTACGTATGCCATTCGGCCTCCGGAATGCGGCCCAAACATTCCAACGCTTCATCGATGAAGTATTTCGCGGTCTCGACTTTGTATACACATACTTAGACTCATTGCCAGTCCAGACAGGGAAACTCACCTTAAACACTTGGACTTGGTATTTGAAACGTTACGCCTACATGGTGTTACCATCAATATTCAGAAGTATCAAACAAGCGTTGACTCACTCGACTTCCTGGGTCACACTATTGACTGTCATGGCATTCGCCCACTGGCTACTAAAGTCGAGGCGATACGAAACTTTCCAGAGCCACAAAGAGTGAAAAGTTTTCGCACTTTTAACGGCTTGGTAAGTTATTACCGGCGGTTTACACCCAACTGTGCCTCTCTGATTCAGCCTCCTTCGAGGGAATAACAAGTCTATCGAACTTGACGCGTCTGCTCGACATGCTTTTACTCAGGTAAAAAAGCTATTGCGGATGCCACCCTTCTGATGTATCAGGATCCAACAGCACCGTTAATTATTTAATTATTTATAAATTTATTCCTGTTTATGCAGGAACATACCAATTGTACAGGCATGGATAAGTTATTATATAAATTACACTTGTTTCGATGTTAAATTTACAGTTTGTTTGTTCTTTCTGACATTACAGTCAGTCGGAACATTCTGCAAAATAGTCTGTCTGTGTAACACATAAAGAGATATAGAAATATTGTCTTCGCATTAACAAAAAACCCAGATATCAGATGAATGTAATACAAATATCTGGGAAAATAAAGCTTGAAGTCAATTCTCCTATATAACTTTGTTGTGAACAGCATCCTTGAGTTAATGTTCATTGATGTATAATGTTGAGATCATTGAGATATTTATTCCAATTTTTTCTGCAGTCTAATCGTAATTTTATAATAGGAAAGAAATTTGATCGTGGATACGAAAACTAAGTTAGGTCATGTTGGATTGTTTTACTGCATCCAATGGGGCCGAGGTCGATTCTAGAACTATCCATTGGCGCCATTTGCGTCAGCATGGCAGACTGCACATGTAAGTTGAGTAATTCATTGAAAACTGCTTTAAAACCAGTTGTTTCTTTATATCAAATCAAGAATACTCCTTGTACAGAATGTTGGCCAGCGTTTTCAAATGGTAGCATCGGATCGTTCATGGAATTTGAGTTTGAATTTACTTAAATGGTCATTTCAGTTTAGATGTTGGGTTGTTCGACCTCGACCAGGAGGTACATAGAAGAGTAATCTCAGCAGCAGAATGGCAGAAAGATAAAGTATGTAAAAATGAAGAGAACATTAATATTTTATTTGTATATAAATGTTTATAAATGTATATCATTGTATAGTAAACACTACCTATAATCTAGTTGTTCCTTCATGTATTTTTGCGAAGTCTTAAGGTTTATTTAGTGTCATAATATTTAGTAATGAGTCTAGGCGTTATAGTGTTCTAATAGCTCATGCGTTTTAGAAATAATTGGTGCGGTGTGATTGGCATAGTCACTTGGATGAGGCAGTTTATATGGCAAGCGTTTGAAGGTTATAATAGAGCGACAGGTCCTTATTTCTAGGGGCAAACTGTTCCAGATCTTAGAGTACATGACTATGAAGAAGTTTGTACGGAGTGCTGTCTTACAGTTCTTCCTAGATACTGTGCACCTTTGGTTACGAAGGTTGTAAGAGCCTTCCGGTGAGAACTGTATCTCCTAGCTGTCTGAGAATGATATTTTATGCAATATTTTAAAGAAGAATGTCAGGTTAATGCTCAGTCGTCTCATCCAGAGTGGGTCGATACCTAGAGTTATACACCTTGATGTGTAGTCCTTTTCGCGGTCAAATCCTAGTAGTTTAGACGTGAAGTATCGTTGGACACTTTCTATTCTAAGCCTGTCACTTACGCGAGTGCTGCTGAGAATAAATGGACAATATTCAAGTAGTGGTCTGACACAAGTTTTATATAATAATAGTTTCGCTTCGTAGCTGTGGAAATTCCTGAGTATGCATCTTAAGAGCATCCTCGATTTACGCGTCTGTGTCGCCACTTGCTCAGAAAATGTCAAGTAACTAGAGTACCTGAGTCCTAGGTTAACAACACTTTGGAGTTTAGGCAAGTCAAGAGATTCAAGTACCAGTTTAATATTTATTGAGGGTGCACCGAAACAGATCCAACCACATCTTTTAAGGTTGAATTTTAGGTTCCATGTGGAGGACCATGCAGTTACTCTATCTAGTTCTTCCTGAACAGTTTTCTGAAAGTATCCTAAGTCATCACAGGGGAATGTGTAAGCTACTTTGAGATCATCTGCAAAGATGAATGGTTTACCAAGTGAGAAAGAGCTGCATATGTCGTTGACATATAGACTGAATAGAAGGGAGCCTAAGACGCTACCTTGAACTACTCCAGAAGTGACTGGACTAGGTTTGGAGTTTACAGACCCCAGTCTAACCAATTGCGACCTATTGTTAGGGAATGATTCAATCCATCCTAATAATGGGTTACGTATTCCTAAGGAGTTCAGCTTATTTACTAGAAGCAAATGGTCAACGCGGTCAAAGGCTTTGGATATGTCGAAGTAGATGACTAGTACTAGTTGTTGTTTGTCTCGGCTGCTAGTTATATAGTTAAAGAAGTCAATGTGACATGTCATGCATGATCTGGATTTTAGGAATCCATGTTGGTTTGGACTTAGAATATTGCAGCTGAACATATGTTTGAGGATATCATCTTTAGCTACTCTTTCAATGATTCTAGATACTATGGGTGTAATATTGATTGGCCTATAGTTGTTGACTTCAGTTTTTGATCCGGATTTGTGTTTGGGTACTATAAATGTGGTTTTTCATTTATCTGGATAGGTTTGGCTTTCTAGGGACATTGTAAAAATCTTAAGTAACAAAACGGAAATGTCAGAAACACCGTGTTTATAAAGATACGATGGTTTACCGTCAAAACCAGCACTACTAGAGCTTTTAAGAGTATTAATGGCTTGGTTGATATTAGAATAAGTGAAATGAACTGTAGTGATTTCTTTCAGCGTTGAAGAAGAAGGGAGTTCTATTGTAGATTGTAAACCGAGAAGTGGACTTGTGGGCTTAAGGTAGTTAGCTACAAACGTCTCGTTGAACAGTTCACAAATGTCTGCATGGTTGCTGTATAGTTTACCCTTGCTTATAAGGAGAGAGATTTAATGGCTTTGGTGATTCATTCGTTTCTTTAGGATTTCTGTGAGATCACCTACTCTGGTGGTGCTGGCTAGTGCGGTGCATTCTTCATTTCTCATACGCAAGTTATGAGCTTACGAGATGGGGCTATGAGTACTAAGCATTGACCCTAGTGTACTAAAGTCGTGTCGCCTGAAGTAACTTGTTTTGACAGTCTTTCCAGTTTCCTACGATCCTTTGGCTTTATGAATGACTTTCTATGTGGGGAAAACTTTAGTGTTTGAAGTGGAATGACAGCATATAAGCATGTGTTGGAGTTATAGTAAAAGATGTCTAGAGCTTTCGAGAGGCTATCAGTATAGAAGTACTCACTCCATTCTGAGGATCTTAGCATTGATTTTACTAGAGTCCAGTCTGCCTTACTGTAGTTCCTGTAAGTTATTTGTTGTGAAGTAGGGGTATGGGTTGCATTGCTACTTGACGGAAGTGGCAGTGCACACAGCACTGTTTTGTGGTCACTCCCTGAAAACTCAGAACCTACTAGGGTAGAAAGAGGACTTATATTGTGGCAGAAGATTAAGTCTAGTACGTTATTACCTCTTGTAGGGGTTATGACAGTCTGTTTCCAACCAAGTATATCCAGTGTGCCTAAGAAATTATCAAGTTTAGTTGGACCTGTGGGTATTTCCCAGTTGATTTCTGGTAAGTTAAAGTCTCCACATAGGATCTTATGATCGTAGTGTAGGGTGGATAATTGTTCTAGAGTATTAATAAGTATTAATAAGCTATTGCGGATGCCACCCTTCTGATGTATCAGGATCCAACGGCACCGTTAAGTATCTCGGTTGATGCATCAGACACTGCAATCGGCTCGGTTCAGTAACATCTAGTTAATAAAGAGTGGCAACCACTCGCCTTTTTCTCGAGGCGCCTTCAATTAGCTGAAACGAAGTACAGCACATTCGGAAGAGAACTTCTGGCTATGTGCTTTGCTATACATCATTTTCGGTATTCAGTTGAGGGTCGTGAATTCATAATTTTCACTGACCATAAACCTCTGACGTACTCTCTGAACTCAACTTCAGATAAGTATTCACCAAGGGAATCACGACAACTGGATTACGTTTCACAGTTTACATCGGATATTCGCCATGAATCTGGAGTGAACAACACTGTGGCAGATGCCTTGTCTCGCGTTTGCTCCCCTACTCAAATCGACAGCATAGACCTTGTAAAACTGGCTCGCCTTCAAAAAGAAGATACCGAGCTTCAGCATGAGTTGTCGAAAACAACTCTGCAATTGGCTGAGAAACCCTTAAATATGGGAAATGATACTAGTCTCTGCGACATTTCCACGACGCATCT
>OX235274.1:39906871-39994222 GCA_944472155.2 Trichobilharzia szidati
TTTACCAGTACACACCCATCGCCAGGGTTCTGACTCGGGACCTTCTGGTTACAAGGCGAGCTAGCTCGTAAACCACTGAGCCACTGGTTACCGATCCAATGGCCAGCCCGTGAATTCTAACTTTTGCTAATTCATGACATGGAGCGACCACTTCGCGATATCTTCTCCTCAATGTCTTCTTTCTCTTTTTGGAATATGAGCCTTGATATCATACAAAAGTAATAAAATTCTGAATTTCATGCTGGCAAAAGCTTGAATGCATGTGTTTCTGTGAAACTATGCAACTGAACACTAAACTCAGGCAAAACGAAGCATAGTGGGAAGTGTTTTTATCAACTCTTTACATGCTCCCATCTATTAATAGTTTCATCAAATACTTTTGCTTATCTTTCTATTATGAGGGGATAATAACGGAAATACATTTTACATTTCCAATATCAAGTTTGATCACGGATTGATATCAGTTAGAGAACCACTGAAAACCATCATGGTGTCCTGGAGATCTGTTTCGTCCTAGTTCGAGACTCATCTCCCATACTCATTCAGCGTTAAGGTTCGAACCCAGGATCTTCCGGTTACATGACAAGCTCCTGGACCAATCAATCACTAGGGCCTGACTCAGTGGTCCATGAATTCTACCTCCTACCGATTTGTGATTTTAGCATGACCACCAGACAGTGGCATCGGTGAGTATTTGTTATCACTGTCGACCAGGTGGTCAAACCTAAAAACAAAAATCAAATCCCTACAAACAAACTCTTGAAAATTTCCACTATCAATCTGAAATTACTAAGTCATCACTGTTATGTAAGTTGGCCAATAAAAATTTATTATTAATTCATCACCATCTTCTTCATTCAGCATAAAGGAACAAATTCGGATTTTCACTACCAGTGTCAAGTCATTTCTTCTATAAAGGCGAAGAACTTAGTGCCAGCGTCACAAAAGGTATTTCTAACAGGCCAAAGCACACTTTTATCAACAGCTGCCTTCACCGGCTTAATACTGAAGATCTAATGGCCAGCCAGAAAGAATCAGCTACAAGAAACTCTGGGAATGAACTAGTCAAGAAGCGCTTGCTCAACAAATATTCCGAAGAAATTAGAGATGGATCAGCCATACTCTGATGAGACTATCGGGTGATATCGCGCGCCAGGCCATCGGTCGAGTGGAACCTGCACGGGAAGCGACGAGTGGTTTGTCAGTGCATCGGTGGCATGGAGAATATCAGAGATCAAAGGTAACACGGGGCCTAGCAGAAGAGGAGAGCAGAGAAAAGAACAGAGTTTGGATGTGCTGTCAAAGCTCTATGTTCCACTTGGAACTCAAGGGAATAATAATAATATCAAAATCATGATACCTTACTGAAGCTCAGAAGAGAATATATGTGATGGAGTCCATCTTGGAAACTGTAAAGACTTTTTCTGGGTTTAAATTTCTACAGTATAAATGTCCACAGAATTTTATGCAGAAAACTTTGTATATCTACATGTTTACTCCTCAATATAAAATAATAAAGATAATGTCATATTAAGTGTGAAAAAATACTGAAAATTATTTGTTCATTAACAAGTAGTATAATAAAGCTATTTTTGAGAATTTACTGACGCATAAATTATTGATTTTGAAAAGTAATATAAACAATAAGTCTGAGAATAGTTATCTAAAACTTTCCTTTTCCTTTTAGGAAGAAAATGTTCGAATTTCAATCTCTGGTGCAATCATGAGCGTGAACTTCTAATGAGCACACAACTAGTGTGAAACAACTGTCCACTGGTCTATGTTATCCAGTGGTTCTGCAAAACGATTTCGGATGGTGAGAGTAACCACACTGCAAAAATATCCTGTGATCGAAATATTTCTTCTTTTTCTAATTTTTATGATGAGGGGAAGTAACCAAAGTTCAGTCTGAATAAATTTCAAGTATCACTTGAAATCCACAAATACATTCTGCTTAGTAAGAAGGTTACTTTATTTAATTGTTTAAACTGTGTAACTCATGAATATAATATATATCCAATCAGGCGCGTGTCATAAACAACACAAATACTTACTCTCGGTACTACAACCACTACAAAAGGACACTCAAAATATTGTAAAAAATTCATATGATTTCAAATCCCAAATAGAACACCGAGAAATTGATAAAGAAGATATTATGGTAAGCTATGATATTAACTCATTATATACTAGTATCCCTATTACCGAAAGTCTTGATATCATTTCCAGTCTACTAGAATCAGATACAACACTATCACAAAGATGTCCACTGGACACCAGTGAAATAATTAAGAGCTTGAAATTCTGTCTAGAAAGTAATTATTTTACATTTAAAGGGAGTTTATATAGACAGACAAATGGTGTTGCTATGGGTTCACCAGTCTCCCCAATAGTCGCCAACCTTTTCATGAATAGATTCGAAAATAACATCTTTTCAAGCATACTCACTCCTAAAATATGGTTAAGATATGTAGATGTTACTTTTGTAGTGCTACAACGAGATCTACACAGTTCATTCCTGGAGAAAATAAACTGTGTATCTCCCAGAATCCAGTTTACTTTGGAAGCAGAATCAGACATCGGTGAACTACCATTTCTAGACTGCCTAGTTAAGAGGAGGGAAAACGGACATTTTAGTATATCCATATTCAGGAAGAAAACCCACTCCAATAAATATTTAGACTTCAAATCATCACACCCCATCAGCGCAAAGATTTCAGTTGTTTCAAGTCTTCTTAGACGAGCACACTCTCTGATAACGAATGAGAAAGAAAAAGAAGAAGAAATATCAAACATTACTGAAACTCTCAAGCAAAACAACTACCCAAGGAACTTCATGAACAAAATCAACACAGACATTAAGTATGGCCGAAAACGCATTCCGAAAACATGGACCTCAACAGTCGTCATTCCATATAGAGCAGAGACGTCAGACGATATCAGAAGAGTACTAAATCAGCTCGACATAAGAGTTTTCATCAAAACATCAGACACACTACGAAACAACCTCGTCCATATAAAAGACCAAATTCTCAAAGATTCTCTATCTAATTGTGTCTATAAAATGAAATGCCTGCTTGGAATATGATGCGATATATATCGGACAAACATCGCCAGGGAGAAATCAAAATAAGAAGAATTGAACACCGTAGAGCATCGGTTTGACCAACCACGAAGAAATCCGGTTGAACTAGAAAAACTTGAAAAATCCCCAGGCATAGGTCGTCTACACACCATAGAATCAGGCCACAAAATCGATTTTGACAATATTGAAATCATCATCCAGAAAAATTTCAGAAATCACAAAGAACGTCTAATATCAGAAGCACTTCATATCAAGTCGAATCCAAATTGCCTGAATAGGAATGACGGACTAAAACAGAATTTGACCTAGTTACAACACCTCCCTCCCCTCATGAAGTGACAAAATCAACACGAATGTGATAAGCAAGTTCACTATGTAAGCACACACTGGTTTTATAATTTTACACACTGATCAAATCCAACAATCTACACCTGGTTTTGTTATCTTTACCAAATGACCAACTCGACAACAAAAAATGACCCCAGACTGACGAACGATGATCAAGTTAGTAAACTTTATTTTGAAATTATAACAGATGTACTATTACCTCTGTTATTTGGTTTAGTGATCTTCATTGTTATTTTGACTTTCAATATGTTCATTTAACTTGACCTAAGTCTATTTGCTCACCTCTTAATTCTTTGTTATACATATATATATACTGAGATTTTGTAAATTCCGGTTTAATAATACTTTGATAAAGCTATTAGCAGCATTAAATAGCGAAACGTCAGTAAAAACAGTAATATCGTTTTGTTTTTCATTCATTGGGAAATACAAAAAAACCTTTATTATAATGAATATCATATACCCAATGCCCAAATTTTTTCAAACTGTTAAAAGTGAACTTGGTTTGGACATATATAACACATCAAGCAATCAAAAAAATATATAATTCTGGTTAACTGAACACTTGACTAACCTGAAGTAATCTTGTCAATTTACTATCACGATATGGTATATGTTTAACTTTGGAGTCAACTAAAGCTGAAATAACATTACCCAATGCTGATAAACTAAGATTAATTTTTGTCGCTTCTTTAAAACGATCACCCGATGCACCAGTTTTTGATTGTCTTTCTGAACCTGCTAGGTCAACTAAATTCAATTTTCCAGCTCTGATACGATTATCATCAGTTGAATTGTCACTCTGATCAATCATTTCAAGGTAAATAGTGAATATTGAATGTGATCGACTGCTATCAGCATTCATTAATGTCGCTCCAGTTGAACGATTTTTCCATCCAATTTCCATAATATTCTAAAAAGACATTATTTATTAGAAGGCAATTACTGATATTATTTACACAAAGCAATAAGAAGAAGTGATTTGTTTGAATCGTGTATTGTGTATTTGCGCGCACAACACATTTCGAACAATCTGATTCAGCACACACAAACTTGTCATAGGAATATATATGAAATTAATAAGGAGTTAACAGGTGAGAAAATAGACGTAGGTCAAGTTAAAAGGACATATTGAAGGTCAAAATAACAATGAAGATCACTAAACCAAATAACAGAGGTAATAGTACATCTGCCCTGACTGGTATCAAAACAAAGTTTACCAAGGAAGGTTTACTGTGATGACGAATTGTTTTTGAACGCATAAAGGTGGTTTAAACTTTCTAATTGCTAGGGCTTCCACAAACTTTAGGATACGCCCCAAACACGTTTTATAGATAGGTTTAGAAGATGTGTAATCATCAATTTTATATCCTATCTTCTCTGTAATATGTTTCATAATAGAGGAGCTAGGTCTCCTGTTCTCACAATTAATGGCTTCTGGGGATTCTGTTTGCCTCTGGAGCCACTTAGGAATATACTCTGAATCCCTTACTTGCAGAGATCGATGAGTCCTCCCTATGTATGTGTGTCCACACGTACATTCAAATTGGTAAATACAGTGGGATGTGACATCATTTTTCGCATATTCTAAGGGCTTAGATGGATATGGGGGCTTCACATTCTCAATTATTATGATATTAGCTGCATAAAAAGTCTTTTTAACCACAACGTTCAATCTTTGTCTAGTTATCAAGCTGCTATGATGCCCCATATAGGGTAGCTTGATGTACACGTCTTTCTTAGGGGCGAGTTGTAGAGTGGGTCTTGGTGTTCTGACTATTTTATATCTCCTGATGAACTTGTCTAGATAATTGTTATCAACCAGAGTTTGTGTCAACTTTCTTTCTTACGCATCAAGTGTGTCTTCGGTGCATATTCGTTGGACTCTACTAAAGAGGCACCTCACTAAGGCTCTTTTGTACCGAACAGGGCAGAAACTATGATAATTAAGATACTGTCCTGTCTAGGTAGGTTTTCTATAAATAGGTCGTTTTATTGATCCATCAGGCCGTCGACTAAGCAATAAATCTTGGAAATATAAACAATTATCTAATTGTTTTAGATATCATTTACGTTAATGCTGCATAACTTTCGTGACGTCAAAATTGATGAATATGTTATAGTTGCCTGAGATCACTTCCCGATTCTGCCATGATGACTGATGTTTCATTGGTAAATATTGTAATCAAAAAATACTTAAAACTGATACGACATAATATGATGTTATTTTCACATAAAATCCATTGTATATAAACTTTAGAAATCAAAATAATTCTACTTTCAACCTTAAAATCTGTCTTACAGTGAGTTATTACGGTTACATTACTGAATGTCTTCAGTCTCTGTGCGTCGGTGACACAGTGATTAATACTCTAGCCGACCATGCACATGGTCCGGGGTTCGATACCCTGCCGACGAGTACCTGATATCAATGGTCGGTCTGCAAAATTTGGGCTACCGATGTCACATGCTGAAAATTCCGTACTTGTACCAAAAATACGGTGTGGAGTCAATCTATAATCAAAATAAATAAATAAATTATAAGAAGTTCACCAAAGATATCTTTTTAGAGATTTCATTCTCAAAAGCAGCTGTACAATCGCATTTATATACATAAGTTTACCTAGATGCAATTGTTATTTATTTAATTCCACATAGTAGCGAAGGTGATTAAGGGTCATAAGAATTTTCAACTTGACCAGAAAGTTTGGAGGCGTGAATATAGATTACAAGGGGCTTAGAGACAAGATTACACAGGATTTGAAAACAGGTTTTTTAACGACTAAAGGTGTGAATGGAATGAGCACGGGAACAAGTTGAAAAAAGTAATAATTTAAAACTGAATAAAGGAGGAATAAAGGGGATGAAATAACGGAACGAAAGGATACAAAATGAACTAGATCCATGGTAAACGTAGGGTTTGAACCAATTTCTTTTGAACACACAGCTCCGGTTTTCCGAGGCATATGGAGAGGGCTTCTGAAATACAAAGAAGTCGGAAACACACTGCCTTTGGTAGAATTTCTCTTACTTTGTAAATGACTGTGAAAGATGAGTCAGTTGAGATGCTGTGACTGGTGTTGACGAAGTGTTCAATTATAGCACTCTTGATTGAACCAATGCTTCTTTGCAGCCATGCTGGGTAATGTTCTCTAACACATTTTGATGTGACCCGCATAGAATAACCTATTTACCTAGCTTCACACGAGCAGGTGAACTAATATATGCACAGTGGTGTGGTCATAAATGGAAGTCTGTCCTTCATGTTCCTTCGAAGCAGTTGACGAATGGAGAATATCACTCTTAGAGTTGCTGCAGGAAAATTTTCTTCAGGGAACTGGAGATTCTCCTCCTAAGGATATCTACTGCTAGGTCTTTCTTGAAGTTCAGATTCAAATAAAGTGTATTCTTTGGTACTGAAGTGCATTCTTCCCTTTTTGGCTTTGGTTTCATGTTCTTGTCGACAAAAAGTGCCGGGTATCCATTTTGAGCCAAGATGTTTTTGAGAAATAGAAGCTCTTCATCTAAGCAATCACTGCTGCAAATTCTTCTAATATGGTGGGGCATATAGATGATGAGAGCTCTTTTTCGACTGATAGGTGTCCAACTATAGAAGTTTGTCAGTTGACCATTCCATGATAATTTTCTGTGGATAGATCTTTTCAGAGTTCCACAATCTCCTCTTGTCAATTCAACGTCCAGAAATGGAATCCATGATTCATTTTCAACTTCTATTGTGAATTTAATTGAAGGATGGCAGTTGTTAAACTCCTGTAAGATACAATTTAAATTGGAATCATCATGATAGACTATAAAAGTTTCATCGACATACCTTTTCTGCAGCAGCAATCTTTTTGTTGTTTGTCTTAATGTCTCATTTTCCAAGTTGACCTTAGAGCAGTCTACCAAAAGTGGGCCAAGGGGAGAGCCTATGGCAGTTGCATCCTTCTGTCTGTAGATATCGTCACTGAATGTGAATTGTACATTAAGTGTGCACCTCGGTAACAACGGTCTCAGATTTGAGGTCGGTATTCCGATACTCATATTCCTGTCATCCATGTATTTGCAAGGGAAGTAAATTGTTTCTGTGAGTGGCACATTCGTAAATAGAGATTCGACGTCCAGTGATAACATACGTTTACTATTTACATTCAAATCTTTTACGCATTCAATAAATTCAAAAGTATCTCGGAGAGAGTAATTCCATAGCTGTTGTCTCACAAGCTCTAGAATTTCAGAAAACCATTTGGCAATCGGATGGTATGATGATCCCGACATATGTAAAATTGGTCTAAGTGGCAGACCTGCTTTGTGCACCTTTGGCAGACCGTATAGTCCGCTGATAATTGGTCCTGTTGGTCTCAGGCGTTCAAATAGGTCTTCAGTTATGAGATAGTCGTTCTTCATTCTTCTGAGAACATCTGTCAGTTGCTGTTCCATCAGTTCTGTCTTGTTTTTCTCATTGTTTGGCTTTGTTTCATTCGACTACGTAATCTGTGGCTTTAACCTCTCCCTCCTTCCATATAGTGTAACTTTGCTTGCATCTTGTTTCTGTTATTCATTTTATCAGTTACTCCTCATCTTATTCACCTCTTGTCTTTATTACATAACCTTTTTACCAGTATATCCAAGCATTTATTTTTGTTTAAACTCGAACTTTCAGTATATAGACTACATAAGTGTAATTCTTGACTACTACTTGTTAAGTTTGGAGTCCCCTATCAAGTGACATTATGTAACATTTGCAAGCTGTACACAGCTAATGAGAAGTCAACAAAATAAATGATGGTACCATCTTATTCTGCACAAACTACTGTTCTTGTTTTATTCAAATTAATAAAAGCGATCAAGTTTATGAAAATAAGTATTTGCTTGTCAAACATTTGTCAGAGGTTAGTTATGTACACATATCCTCAGAAGTAAAAGCAGAGTTCAGCATACAATTATGTGGGACGCTGAGTTTGCATTTTCATCATTGAAGGTCGGTAATTAATGAATTACCACCTTCACTGAAATAAGGAGATCAGACTGTTTTTATTGGCTATTACTGTCTTACAAATTATGACGTTGATGCTTTCCACTGCTTGCATCTCATTTATTTGTTTCTCTTGAAGTGGAAACCAGACTTTTGTTATTATTTGTCTATTAGGTTATTTTAGTGTGCGTCGGTGGCACAGCGGTAGGACGATCGCCAACCAACCATGTGGTTCGGAGTTTGATCCCCGGCCAACGCACTCCTAAACCTCACTAAGCCTGTAATAAGACCGGTAAAGAGGGAAGGTTGGACGTGAGGCTAGCGACCTCACCCCGTAAAAATAAACACCACTGCTACCGAAACTTCAAGTCTCTAGCTTGAAGCCCAATGTTTCACTGGGAACGTAAAGGAATAAAAAAGTCATTTTAAATGAAAAACGGCTACAGAGTGACTATGGGTGATAACCTGTTTTATAAAATATGTATCTGGTATCAAGCAGATCACATAGTGTGATCGGAATAACTTGGTTTCCAAAGCAAACTACAATGAAATTTCACCACTCGGGCTGTGTACATTGCAGACTGCTAACTAATTTGCAAATTGTGAATTTGATTTATGATAACGCCACTTCACCAGAAATCAGGTGGTTCGAACTGACTCACTTCTCTGAGGTGATTCAAACCGGGCACACTGCTGATAAACTCGTCCCCAAAGGAGCGAAACAGCCGTCCCGTGGTGTTTAGAACACCTCGATCTGGCTGGTTAGCAAGCACTACTGGTTGATATGAATGGTATTCAGCTACTCATCACAACGATCAGTAGTATAGAATTTTATGCAAATATAGAACATCTACTATCATTCTTAATATCGTGGTAGAATTTGTCTCCGGCTACGTGAGGTGAGTAGAAACTTTTAATTAGATTTTAAAAATGTGCGCAACTCCCACTAATCTTTCAAAACACATCAGTTTTATAAACTTTTTATCCATTTTGAAAATTCCCTACTTTTCCATCGCTATTTGGTACCAGTTAAACACCTTTTATTTTATTCATATACTCGGAAGTTGGTTCGGATCATATTGCTGAAATCCGTAACAAAATATCCTAAGTTTCTTTGAAGTTTAGTTGTTAACTGCAAAGCAATACACAGTCCATATCTTCTCTGTATCCTAGAGTATATTAAGAATTCATTATCAAGAAATAGTCATTCGAAAACTTGAATGCATCCTGGGAATTACGACAGTGAATTAAATTTGTTTAGAAGCTGATTAAACACAATTTATCTATTAAAATCATAGAAAACGATAAAGTAGTGATTACCTGACAGTCTTTTACACAAGTAATTTTATGCATTGATAAACCAGCCACATAAACGCCTTTGTCAGGATTCTCTTTCAATTCTAATTTCGTTTTATTGTCACGACCCAGTAGGTCACGCACTTCTTCATTGTAGATTTCCAAAAAGGATGCATGCACTAAATATTTGGTTTTTTCACTAACAGATATGCTTTCGAAGATTTGATCGAATGCTCTTGGTGTTTTAAGAAGAAAATAGAAACCGTCGATGAATAAATTACAACATTAACAGTAAGGGTTGAAGTAAAGGGAAACTAAACTTGTATTCACAAAAAGTAGGAAGAAGTCTAGTAACAGCATATCTTAAAATAGATTATCTCTTTGTGAGGAAACACTAAGAGATAAATAATGAGGAGAAAATTAGTCTAAGCTGCAATATATATATATATGTCTGGATTAATGGGATCGTAAAGTTCCTTCCATGACAAGTTGATCACTTTCAGTCCATTGTGCTGAAATAACAGGTAACCAGCTCGCCAATGTTTTCAAATAAATATTTAGGCTGAAGTTAATGAAACTCGGAGCAGCTGTAGTTAAGAAAACACCCGCATACTGGTCAACATGGATCTACGCACCAAAGCGCAATGGTTAATGTTGTCACATTTCTAAAACATATACTCAGAGGAATTCGACAAATATATAAAGTCCCATGGGGTGAAAAGTCTTATGACTTCACAACATGACTGCATGGGTTAAGTGGTTAAGGAAAACAGGACTGTGGATGTTTCACGAAAATTAAGCGAATAATGGTACACTTTGGTAACTAATCAAGTAATTTAGTTAATTAGTAGCAAAGGCAGTCTATTTCGAACATTTTTAAAGTCTCCATATTTCATATCAAACACAGGCAAGGTTAAACAGTGTACAGAAACAATATGAGTACACAAATTATCATAAAATTCGCACCTTTTGAATACAGCAGACTAATAGACTGATTATAGGTTAAATTAAAAAAACTAAAGTAAATATAGTAATTGTTGTTGGTTAAGTAATGTAGGTAAATCCAGCTTACTGAACTTTTGTTAGTAGATATAAAGGGAACTTCCGGCTTTCGCGAAACCAAATTTCCAAGCATATTTGTTTTTCGTTATTAAATGACACTTTGAATTTCCAAAATATTCTAATCAGTACAGATAAATTGCAATAATTGACAGTGCTACACTGTACTTAGTTCTGTTAGTCAGTCAGTCAGTGTTCAACGAACTGTATTGTGTGTGGTATAGCCAGTGTTTTACGGTCTCCTATACTTACTGAATCTTGTTCGGATAAATTTAAATTACAATCTTAAGTGTAACATCTTCCATTTCGCCTAATGTGTTTTGGCAGTCTGGCAGGCAGACTGCTGATTATTCTCCTGTTTTTACTGTAAGTTAAATGTGAAGTCCGATCGCAATTAGGTGTTTTGTTTTACACAGAGTTATCCCAATAATTGACTCAAAGAAGAACACAAAAGAAGATCCATATTTTTCGTAAGTTGCCTGCATGCATTTAAAATAGAAAGTATCACTGCAGATTATGATATTTAACAGAGTCCATTAACTAAAAGTCTAATGGTCCCATGTTCGTTTGAGCACATTTTTCTCTGTGGTTCTTTAATTTAGTTCAAATGGCACCACTTACCACTTACCTTACTGTTTTGACTCTAAGACCTGAAAGCTAACCAAATAATGATGGTGATTTCAGAGTGGAGAAACTTTATTCTTACTAATATACTTGTAGTTCAACACTTTTTCTGCACTTACTTTTTCGTTGAACTTATACCTAGGGTTATCATTTCTCTTAACATCGACAGTTTAAAAACAACTTGAAGCTGTATGATATAAAGTATTTGATAATCATCATTAATAAAAGTTATTTCAAGGACATTAGTCTTTAGGCTGGAAGATAAGCTTTTGGATTGATCATAATATTTTTAATAAATGAATTCCAATTGTTTTTTCTCAGGTACTGACCCATTTCAAGCAGATACAATGAGATTATTACTCGAGATATACTCAACTCTGTAGCAATCTACCAGCCTCTATTGCTGAGAGCTGCAGTAAACCTGCTCAAGACTCGTATTGTAAGTGAACCTTGGGAGAAAAATATAACAAAGAGCTTCCAACCTGACTTTTGGTATAAAGGCATCTCAGTCAATCTATAGGAGTCAAGATCAAGCAGAAGTACAAGCAAAATACTTTGTAAAAGTCTTTATTTGGGAATAGCCGGAATTTACGGAAATAACCTAAAGTCCACCTCCAGAAGGCAATATACTTTTTGTCAGTGTCGATCAAAATGCTGTATTCAGACAATTAAACAGCTGAATTACAGAGGAGCAAGTGAGCTGTTGATCCACAAAACTAGACTACTGAGTGCAACCTTCAGAACGTAAAGGACTGTTACAGGTTCACTGTAAAGGAACAATTTACCACAATTCGGGGAGGTGTCTCACAGAAAATTTCCCCAATTACTGACATAGTCTTCTCATCTCTTCGATTGCAAGGAAACCTTTATAACCCAGTTGAAAAATAATGTCACCTCACTCACATCGAGTGTGTTTATTAAGTTTGTCCTGCCTGGAGACCTCACAGCTAAAACATTTGAGCCTAATTCTAAAGAAAGTTTGTAGAACAAATCCGCATAGTTTTTGAGTAACAACACGCACCATTTTGCCTGAAAAACTGCAGAATTCTGGGAAAACCCATAGCCTACTTATCTGAATCAAGGAATTCTTTGTCGGTAAAAGACAAAACAAGATCAAACTACAAAACTCCCTGAAAGACGGCATAGAACAGGGTTTTTGACAACAGTACACTCTGATTTATATGGTCCATTCTGCATATAAGTGATTACATAGGCATGAAAAACTATAATGGCAGTTATGTAAGACTTTTACTAGGGTCACCAGTAATATTTCTGTCACTCTGCATACGTCTCTGTCATGTTGTTTCTTTGTGTTCCAAGCGGAACATATGTGGATTCTGAAACATTTGTACCGTTACCGAGCTCGTTATTAAGTCCCCTAAAAATAGGTTAGAGCTTTGGGCTTTTTGAGATTTGAAGTTTAGGCAGTCATGGTGTTGTTTTTAGCAGATGGAGTTGCTGGACTCAGGCCTAACCTTACCTCCTTTCCAAGCTTGCCATCGGCAAGTACACCACAGCTAGGTTTAGGACTGTGTTGGCTAGGAGCCGAACCAGATCAACGCACGTGGCTGGCAAACATTCTACCCTTGAACCACCGACTCTATAATATACATCTCTCATGAGACCAGAATTACTTTCAAATAACCAGGACCTGCCTTAAAGAGGGTTCAAACACAACAGAAGGTATTCAAAGGACTCTTAATACAACAGATTTGTGATATGACGGACAACTAAAATGAATGAATTTTTTCTCTTAATTGTATCGCAAGCAGATAGAGCACATAATTGCATAGCCAACAATTACTGTAAATGACTACTGACTGGATATTGCTTTCAAGACTTAAGGTCTCGAGTTTGGTCCCTGGCAGGACCATGGATGTGTATTGCTGAAGAGTCTCAAAGGAGAACAAGGCGGCTGTAAAGTAACAAACAAATGACAGTGACCAATGATCTGCATTGGTGGTCTGTTTTTCTAAATGAAAAAATTTGAGATATTGTTATCACGTGAAATGATCTGTAATTTTTCCCTTGACCTAATAAAATCTAATAATATCATATATGCACACATTATTAGAAAGCGTATTTATATGAATCCATATCATTCACTTACCGGGGTATAACACCTCTTTGACTAGACGGCTCAGATACACCTTGCATAGTGTAAGACTTCCCACACCCAGTTTGACCATAGGCAAATATCGTACCATTATAACCCTCAGTAACTCCTTCTACTAAAGAATAACATATATCGTTATAAATCAGTTCTGTAGTTGAATTTTGATCGTATGACCCATCAAAGAAAAATGTTTTTGGGGGAAGCTTTTTATCGCTTGGGTTTATTATAGAACACTGTCCGGTGTCATTGAATATTTCCAGAATATTATTACACTTAAGTGCGTTTTCACGTTCGTTTAGAGGCCTACATCTAACAATAACTTTCACTGTCTCCGAGTTCATTTATAGCATCAAATTATTGAATAAGTGAATACTAAGGCCAAAAAAGAAATGATGCCTTTGGCATTTGAAATATCTCAAGGATTTTAGAGTAACGTGTTACCATGGAGGGTTATTTAAAACAAGAGTTTCATGAACTCTTTTGTTTTCGATAGAACGAAAACAACTGCTCAAATAATCCCATTATCACTGTGAAATATTTCAAAGTTTTTAATTGAAACCTTTCGTGACCGAAGAGACGAATTTTGGTATAGTTGAACAATGTGTACATTAATACCTTATACAAACCCATCATTTCGCCTACCTCTCGCTTTTTTGTGGTGGGGAGCAGTTGCATTCTTCGAGTAGATCTAACCGAATCATTGTGGAAGCTTTACTGAGCACAAAGTAAGTCAAATTTTCCATGAAAACTTTTGGGTTATGGGCTGTGGCATTGCGAGCTAGGCATTAATGCTGTTTCAGAAACAGAAAAGAAGAACGTGAATATAGAGTCAATGAAAGAAAACAAACAATAGAATGGAACAAAGCCTCCAGAAGTATGAAAGAAGCTTACAGAAGTAAATCTGAATTCAATGATTAAGTATAAATTGAACGTTTCTGTAGATGTTTGTGCCCTGTTTAGTGGACATTGCTCCCTGTGGTTACCACAGATATCTCTCTAAACAGTGCTGAATCCTCACTCTAAAACTCTGCACAAAAATCGCGCAGTCCAAGTAGCCACACTTCGTAAAATTCTTAATGAAGGGAGAGGAAAAAGAAATGTAGGGGAACTGTGGTAAAAAGAAAATGCACCGGCAATTAACACCTACATATAGATACATGGAGAATTAATGCTTCTGCAAGATTCCAAAGGGTGAATGTATCCGCCTCACTGAAAATGATTCTAAGCCATACTCCGAACAGTCTCAATTAATTGGTTCACAGAGTCACAGTGACCTCCAAGAGAGAGCACACGATCAGCATGCCGTCATCTAGGTCCACAGCATACCTAGTTCTTGCATCTTCTTTCCTCTCAAGCACCGCCCAGTCTACGCAGGTCATTCAAACCAAGAATTTTGGGTACTAATTTAGTCATGTTACCCCCATGTGACTTCAGAGTGAGATCTGTCTCTGTTCGTATAAATTGGAACAATCAGCAAACTGCACAAGTCAGACACAACCAACCAAAATTCACAAAGATTATCCAATATCTCATTCGACCCACTCGGTGGTTCAATGGCGTAGCCTTCAAATGCTTCTACTGCCATATCATCAGGTTCCGTTTTTGATTGGAAGATGATATTTGCAATCCAAGTTATACTTAGGAGGTGGATGCAGGTGGGCACCAGCAGCTGGTCAAAGTTAGCCTGGTTGAGGGCCGGCTGAATTCCTCGTAAAAATGTTCTTCAAGTGTTCTGCAGCCACATGTCAGGGCTTTGTCCACTAAGGCTATTTCTTCCGCCTAAGTTTTCGTGACTGGATGGACAAACGCGAAATTGACTTCGTGCTTTTAAAAATCTGGCAGCTAGAATCGGTATTAATGGTCACAGAGTTAAGAGAATATGGGGAAGCTAACCTTGAAATTGTATTAACAGTGGTGCAATGAAGGTGGGTTGTGATCAAGAATGATTCGTGCGCTTACTGGAGCGAGTGGGTGGGTATTGCCTCGTGGCTGTTTATGTTATAGAAATTGGTTTCTTCCTTAGTTAAATGAGACAGAAATAGAACCAGTGTTGCTTAATTACAAAGCCCAGGAGACCAGCTTGAGGTCGTCCAAACATGGACTGTCGGATATTGTTTTTAAAGTTGATTCCGTATAAATATTTTACCACTGGCCGCGAATCATTCCAAGTTAAGTCAGGATATGCAATTTCTGGGGTCAACCATTCCTAACTAATACCTACCCTAAGGGAGAGGTAGCGCAGCCTGACTTCTGGCTTTTCCAGATGGGCACTTTATCACTATCACGTACCCACTACTGGCAGTGCCATTCTGACAGGGAACTCCACAAAAAGTGCAAGCGGATTACACAATAGTAGTATGTGCTTTTAATCTAACTCGTGTACAGAAGAAATCTCAGGCAGAGTAGAACTTGTGGGAACTTTTGTTTCAGCCCACATTGACCATCAAGCCATCACTAGAGTTTGAAGTGCTTAGTTTATAATTATCTAAAAGCCCTGCGCTAAATCACTCATATCACACCAGTAACTGTTTATGTGCATTCAGTCGTAGTGCGCCTTGAACCTTCAGATTTTCGTTCTAACGCATTAACCCCCATTAGGCGCCACGCCATCTCGTGATTTCCGACATGATCGTACACATATGGTACGCTCTCTTGTTGTGTTGGCATTCGGCGCACTCTTCGAGCTTACTACCCAGCCAAGGCGGGCGATGATAAACGTTATAGTGATATATTATCGCGCGATGTATGGGTTATCGTGTTCACGCCTATAGAGGCGTTATAAGCGTTTACTTTTGTGAAAGTAGATTATATATGACTGGTTTCAGGCTTCTATAGCCGAAAAAGCAACATTTTCCAGTATTGTATTCGTATTAATGGATAAAACCGTCATGATATCCCAGAGGATGTATTACTTTAAGAACTCATCGTATATAAGAAATTTAGCATAGAAAGACTATTATTTGCGTTTCAGAGCCGTAATGGTTTGTTATTTGCTAGTTTTTGAGGATATTAAGGTTGAAAATTAACTATAGGCAATGGTTGTTTCCATAGCAGTTATTCTATGATAACGAGACATTTGAAGGAGAACTAGCCCACGCACACAAGTTAAATGTACTTTTTGAGGATGCGAAACACTTTTTTATCACCATCCATGATGATTGAAATATTCCATATTACCTCGAAGAGGGCATGCGATGAATGAGACAATCTGCTGAATTTCCTGGTGATCGTATCCATTTCGATGAAGTTTCTAGTTAAAATCGCTCAGGTGATTGCAATTTATAACCTAACTTATTGTGCCTGTAGAGATGTCATGCACTCCTTGTAAACAGCCGTTTATACGACATATTAAATTATTATTTGCTTAGTGCTATACTTCAGAAGAGGAACAATGTGTGTGACAGTGAAAACCGCAGGAGAATGCAGTCATGACCAAAGAATGAGAAAGGAGAGTGAACCTTTTTCAGCAAAGGTAGGAGAATATAAAGCGTTTCACTTTTACATTACTTATTTCTAACTTCAAAGATTTAAAAATTACACTTTATTCACTTGCATGCAGATGTTCGGTGAAGTCAGTCAACCTGGTCACAGCAATTACGCATCCCCGAAGTAATTACGAGAAACAATTGTGTAAAGACATTCGCTTGTTATTTTTCATTAAATATATTTAACATCCTGCTTACCATACTTTTCTTATTCTATCTCAGTAAAACTAAATTTGTCATTATGAGGAGATAGAGACCTGACCTACCAATGAGACCTGAGAAAGTAATTGTAGGCATAATTAAACGTAAGCGAAACCGTACTAATATTGCTACAGCTCAACCTATTAAATTCGTCTCGTGTAGACTTCATTTTACACTATATGTTAACACTTGTAATCATATGGATTGACATCACGCTTTAAGTGAAATAATAGTAATACACTACTTTTGATTACACTTAACCTCATACAAAATCGAACTCAAATAGTGAAGTTAGGTATTTTTGTCACTACTCCCTACAGATTTATCTATGACTAGGAGGCGCAATCGCGTAACTTTAGGCAGATTTTTTTACTTGACTGAAGTATTTAAAATTCAACACTGATATCGATGGATAGTGTTCCTACAGAATTGCACTTACGTATAGTGACGAATTCATATCCTACGGAGCACCGGTCTAGCATGCCGTACTCCCAACGCGAACACACGAACAGAAAGAAAACAATGTTAATAGGAAAAGTTTATTTTTATTGCAATACGAAAGTAGTTAATTTACACATTAAGAAAATGGTCCATTTGTGCCATTACTTCTCCCGCGTAATCTGCGGCAACCACATAGTGAGTGCAGAACAACTACATTGTTAGCATTAAATGACTTCCTCGCTTTTGTATTTCTCATAAGGAATTCTCAAATTCCTCCCAGCTAAAGAAACGCCTTCGCAGCATTACTTCACCGAAAATTCCACTGACGTGTGCATTGCCTACCTGCAACAAACTTAAAAGGCTTTGTCAATAAGTATCCATCTGTCTCTCAACTGTTTAAATATAATTCCGTAGAAAAAGCAGTATGGAAATACATAACTTAGCAATATCCATCAATAAAATGCTACACGTATAACCTAAAATTGAGAAAAGCCCAAGAACTCACGGGTTCCTTGACATCGCCAGCAACCGATAGGCCAACAAACCGAGTATATGATAAACCAAGCCTTGTATATGCACGAAAGAAGTAAAATAAAACGTTAGAATAATCAAATTTTACATTTATTTCCATCAAATATGCTCGCAAACAACGCATACCTCAACCACACAAACCTGCACACGATATCACCTACCTAGGACAAATTAAATATAAAATTAGCCGCCACTGTTCCAGCCAATGATAGACGAGAAAACCTGAGGCGCGGAAGATTTAACACGCTCTAACGGGTATCATCACCTGCCAAGGCATCAGATGCGTTGTATAGCATCCTTATTTATTAAAATTGATATTTCATTTGTATAAAATACAACTCTCTTCAGGACACACTTCCAGTCTCAAGTCTTTCTACTCTGATCCAGTTAGCCAGTACTTATACGCTAGGTAGAGTACTGATAAGGTTTTTTAGCAATGAAGTATTTAGTAAGTGTGGTCATTTGATGTCTATCTCTAAAATAACCCAATAATTACACAGTCCTCACTGCATGCTTATTTCTAGCGGTGACTTCGCCTACTGTAGCACTTATTTGGGGCTTTCTCGAAAAATGCATACATGCTCATAAACAGTGGAACTGTGGGATTATCAACACTGACGTGGGTCTTTATCGATGCTGTGTTCTGGAATTTCTCCAGGAGATTAGTGTCTTTCTTCGGAAGTGATGTAGTAGCGCTGCAGACTATTGAACCGTTCATTTGTTTCGTACTGATGTATGAATAGCGAGGCGGAAATTTCGTCTAACCCCCTGCACACTAAGTAAAGACAAAAGGCGGCCTTGATGGCTGTCGAATCCGCTTTACTGCTAAGAGTGGCCAAACGTTGCACCCTACCTCTATAATGGGAGATCGCTTCTTCATAAGCATCAGCGAGTTCTTCACAACTAATGCGCGGATTAACAGGGCCTGAAATTTGTCTGGGCTTCGCTGGACTGGCGTTTTACCTCCGAACCGTGAATCGTCAAGACCTTTAGGGTGTGGTTTGCAGCTTTCTAGCAAGATTTTCTTCGCTTGATTCATTATGCCCCAGACTTGAACACCGCAGCGATTTCTTAAGGTAACATATGCAGTACGATCTGACTCTTTCCTCGGATGACTCAGGCATTTCTCTTACTGCATAAGTAACACTTGGTGACCAACAATGAATCAGGAACGCCCCCCCCCCGTGTGTGACTAAATTTCCCACTTCACTTATGCACCAGAGTTCTTTCACAATAAGTGTTCAAACCACATACTTGCTTCATGCGAGTTTTCAGTAGGTAGCTTGGTAACTTATCTTGATAGTACAGTCAGTAACTGAAATAGCTACCATACGGACGGAGTCGTTGGTAGCGTTTTAAGTGATACTTCATCCACATTGGTGCACGTCTAAGATTGCTGGCTGGGCGAAAATAAACTAGGGCAACCAACAAATGAATATGGGCAGGCAGTCATACCATTAGCCGTGGATGAGGTAAGTTAAGGTTATATCAAAGTTTTGAGCTGGAGTGAAGGGTTAGATCATGGCTGATAGTTAGACATATACACATCAATTATGCAGGGTATATGTTGTGAAAATAAGTCCCAGTTTTCCACGAGAGTGGCTTTCGCATATACCATTCCAATCCACTTTTTAGATAAACCCATAATCCTTGGACAGAATTTGCATGAGTTCCAATTATCGGATTCACCAATTCTGGTGAATGACTGGCATTATGATGAATTTAAACTGACTATAACAGATCCATTGCTCGGCATTTTAAATGGATGCTGTCTACAGTTGTAGTGATTTTTACCCCAACCTAAACAAAACCATAACTGTAACCAGTAATATGCTCCACATTTCAAAATAAGTGAGAACTATCATATCTGAATTTATTGTACAGATATTTCAGATGTGACCACAAAGTCCGACTCTGGTCACTGCAAACGGATGCGCCAAACGTAACTGCTCACTGCCTCTGTTGGTTCTGCATGTGTTTCACGCTTAGAACTGTCTTCTACGGAAGCCAGGAACTTAGGAAACACCACAGCAGTAATTGTTTAACATAAGTTCATAACAACATGGTGGGACGGCGTAATTGCAGACGTAATGCACCTATTCCTTTACATAAATTGTATTCATAGGTTGAGTTATTGTCAGCTTGTAAACACTGTACACGTCTCGTTGAGGCGATCAACTTTCTTTGGTTTTTCTTTGCTTCACACACCATACACTCCGTCCTGAAGCTATAAATGACATTCTGTCACTGCATTTTGCTGCTTCCAGAGTGCAGCTTCGGGAGGGATTGATGTGATGGTTTCTTCTGACATGTATTTAAGGTAGTGCTGCGGTGTCTGTCCCAGTGGACAAGCCGGTTCCTAGAGAATATTTCCAGAAACTTTAAGCAGCTTCACCAGTTAAAACAGAGCAATAAACTTGTTTATGTGTTAATCAGGTTTGATCGGCAGCTCTTGGGACTCGTTTCTATCAGTCATATTATTGAGTGAATGGAGGATGGCTGAGAAGTATTAGAAATGTAGGACTTATCCAAAAACTTTTCAACCTTATTCTTAGTTGTCCGGTCATGGTTCTTTTAGGAATTCTGGTAGTGGATCCAAGTTCCATCGTCTTACATCAGTCGGATGAGATAAGCAGCACCACACGCTCAGAAGAAGGAACTACAGCAGTAGATGCAGACAGGTAGACTTACAGTTTTATTGTCTAAGTCACACGAATTAATGTTATTTGTCTTGATTTTTTCTTACTCCGAAGAGGTAACCATAAATGTGTTCACACCGTGGAAGGGGCAGTGTCGGCAAGACGTTTGACAGCTGGATGAAGAATAAAGAGCTCATGCTGTAATATGCCCGCTGTCGCTACCTTCTTTGAAACGTTTAATGATTGTTGGCGTTAACACTTCACATACAGCTGACGTGGAAGGATTGTTTACGTTCATGAGTTGAGCATTTTCTCTGAAACTTAGTGTCGTCAAGCATCGGGCAATCTCTCCCTCCTCTGTCCAGCGTTGAGGAGTATTTTTGGCGCTTACAATAATTAGTCCCTTCAGCCTTCGGTGGAGCTTCTCCCGAAGCCACCAATTTGCCTACCGTACGTCAGTCTGAAGGGAGACTGCTCCTAAATGAGGTGAGAGAAGGGTCATCAGGAGTAGTCCCAACTCACCAGCAGAGGTACCGCAGATTGCTTAGTTGAAAGGGTCACTCCTAAAGCTCCGCAGGAATTGAGCAGCGGCAGAATGGTCGTGTACAGTGTCACCGCATAGAGAACAAACGTTGTCTTTTCCTCATTTCAAGAGGGCGCCATATATCGAGAGTGGAGACAACGACAGCTCTCTAGATCTGCCAAAAACGTAAGATATCCTTCAGGAAAAGCACGCCCAATGGCGGACCGGGCAGCTACTCGCGTTTCAGGGGGAATGGTGAGTCTCTACCTTTGCTGTTGATGCAATGCAGGTGTGGCTAATCACTTACTGACTATCTCATCGAGACTTCAAGGTCGAACCCTTACTGGCTCGGTAGGTAGCGGTTCAGCTGCTAAGCTGTTATCAGGCACATATTATTGCACCAGAATAGTGGCAGCCATTCCTAACCGAGCACTTAAAGTGATCACTGAGTTCAGGATAAAAGCACTCGGGGAGTTGCAAATCTTGTGGGAAGGTACAGGTGATCGAATAGGGCATCCCTGTTCAGTAATTAGTAAAATCTCATAGGACATAATTGTGGGATATGATCTTCTATTTAGCTGGAAGGCTTCAATCGATACTGAATCTCAAGCTCTCACTCTTTTAGGTTCTGCTTTACGGTTCGGGTCAGGTAGTGATACCACCTAGCCGCAGTTGAGTGTGAATACATTTACTGTGACTCTGATGGAATAAATGTTGGCACAGATTCTTGGAGAACATAAAGAGTCCAAACGTTAGCTAATGTCAGATTTTTCTGAGGTAGTCTCGTGGTAACCCAGGGAGAACAATAGCTATCAAGCATATTATTGACACTGGCAACTGTGAGCCTATAAGACAAGCACCTCATCTAGTTCCGTCCAGGTTCCGCCCGCAGCTTGAAGGTGTAATTGAGGATATGTTGCAGGGGAAGATAATTACACCGGCTAATTCAACGTGGGCTTCTCCTATGGTGGTAGTTAAAAAGAAAAACGAGTCCTTCTGTTTGTGTGTTGATAACAGGAAACTATATGAGTTGACACAGGAAGATGCTCATCCCTTGCCGTGAATTGAACTGGGGGGAGGAGGCGAACAACAACAGCCTAACTGTTTTCTTCATGTGAACTTTTGTGTCACACTTGCACTGAAATTTAATATTATTGATGAAGTATTTAGACGAATATCTGTGTTCTGCTTCTCAGTTATAGTTTGCTATAGCGTGCTTGATGCCTAATCCTCTCTATTGTCAATTAATTCCTACTTACCTCGAGGGATATTTTCAACGAAATGGCGGAATAACATTTTGAAGGTGTCCTGGAGCAAATTTTCACTGAAACAATACTTATTCAAATGGAATATCATCGATTATTGTATTATTTGAAGACTCCATATAGTGAGTAAATAACTTGGAATGAAGTTTGCTGAAAATTCTGTATTGTGTGTAAACGCACTTTTCGAAATCAAGCTATTATTATTATTATTATTATTATTATTATTAAGTACAACCAATTTAGTGGAAGTGGGGACAATTGTTCCAAAAGATTTGGGGGAACACTTCGGTTTCAAAAAATTAGTCTGCTCGCATCCAATTCTGTTACATTTATTCATTTCGTAAACAATTTCTCAACTGTTAAAGTCAAACATGTTATTGCACCGCCTTTTTTTGGAAAGTGTGAAACAAATGGATATGTAAAGTTTAAAAACAAACATCTTTCGTCCGTGCAAAATATAAAGCAAGCGAAGGACAAGAAAATCATTTGATAATATTACAAATGAAGAAATGTGAAATATTTAAGGCCACTGTTAAATTCACCAGTACACATAAAGCAGGATGGCTACTGTCCATGTCAAACCTCTGCTTAGGTTCAACAAACGCTACTGAAAAGGGAAATGTAAATTTCTTGTGCTTAAAAAAGTTAGAAATGTCACTTTCTATGATTTTCAGGAGCTCCTGACATATTGGAAGGTTAAGTTTATTGGTCTATAACTCAGAACTCGTATAACATACTAACTGTTATCCAGGATCAAAGTGCATATATTCTCAGAGCCAGTACAGCTCCTATGTAATTAGAGCAAAATTGAGTTACGTTTGTATTTTTGTATGTTTAGAAACAAGTCGGTTAACACACTTTAGTGTATTGTGGCAAAATTAAAGGGGAGAAGTGCATGGCTAAGTAGCAGAAAAGAGTCAATCCCCTGCTAGTTATGGTGTTAGGTAGATAGATTCGTTTCACCTGAAACTTTTGAAGCATATCCCTCTTTTACTTTGCAAGGGAATCAGAGAATACCCTGTACACTGGGAGCATTCGAAGCAAGTATTTTAAAACAATAAGGACATAAACTGCCTTAAACATGTATAAGTGTTAGGTTAAATTTAAGACAGAACTCTAATGACCACACTTACTAAATACTTCACCTCTTAATAACCTTAGTAGTACTCTACCTAGCGTGTAAGTACTGACGAAGAAAATCAAAGTAAGAAGACTTGAGACGGGAAGTGTGTTTGGGATGGAGTCGTATTTTAAACATGTGAAATAACAAATTTAATAAATAAGAGTGTTATACAACTTATCTGATGACTCAACTGGTGGTAAGCTTGAAGAAAGCACAACGAGAAAGCGAACCTAGTACGTACAGGCGAGTCACAAATCAAAAGATAAAGTAGCTCCAAAAGTGGATGAATGCCTTGAAACAAAAGTTCAAAGATTCAAGGTACACTACAGATGCATTAAGAAGACATAAACAGGCATTACAAGAAATATTAAACAGTATCCATGAATTAGTTACTTTATTTACTTTCAAGTAGTATAATGCTGATCAGAAAAAGCAAATAGGGACAAACATATCATGGAATGGTCTATAAGCTGAAGTTGACAAGATCTTTGGAATAAAAAAAATTAATCACTCAAATGTTGTGATTAATACAGATGTATTACTGGAGAGAAATAAAAGCTGTCTTTTACAAATGTATAGTTGGTTATTCACGTTCCATAACTGTGTGTTCCTCTCTGTTTTACTTCATGAGATGCCAGCTAGATGTGTTAGCTACTATTTGAAAACAAGCAACAAAATCTTCCGAGACATTGAGTAAACCTATAATGAAAGCACAATAAAAAGTGCACTGTGGAAATGTTCACAGTAGAATAGAGCTACGGTGAGTTACAGGAAAACAGTTTTTTAAGGACTTATTATAGCAGGAAGTTTTATTTTGGTTACAAAGATTCATAATATCTAAAATTCCTAGTTTATACTAACAAACCTATTCAAATACTCTTACTTATTCAGAGCTGGAAATTGACGTTAAAACCAAAAGTTAATTTGAACGACAAAATTTCATTGAAACCTGAATTTTACCCTTGAGCATTCATAAATGACAGACGATTCACATTACTTTGTTCAGTAACAATATCATACAGTGTTATTTATTGGATGACGTTCCGAACACAATTTATTGTTCGTAACCATATCAATAGTAACTATACAATTCCGAAACTTTAGTTTCGTAGCTTCCTTTATTCCTTCCTATTCGTCACAGGGATAGTCGAATTTTCCAGATGTCGGGGTGGACGGGTGGTGAATCATTTCTATTACACGTATATTCTGTTGATTGGATAAATAAAGCTCCAGGTGCCGATGTCTCCCTCCACCCTGACATCTTATCATACCCTGTTGTATGGTTGTGTGTGATAGCCGAATTATTCTCCAGATTTCTTATCCTATAAAGGTCAGCTATTCCGCACTTTGCTGGGTTTTTGTGCTTCACTGGTCTGACTGACTGACCCCGTTCTACTACTACGACCTATGTATTTGACCTGAGAATCAATCCATAGGGTATTAGATAGACTAAACTGTTTTATTTGATGGGCTCCACAGGATCCTTTAACCGACAATGCTTATTTCCTATTGAGTTTGTGGGTTTGAATGCTAGCCACTTTTATTCCTGCACTGTTAAGAATTCTCCGTAAGGTTTCCGAGTTTACTTCTTTGTATGGAAGTACTAGTGATGATTTAAATTCCTTACTGTTGGTGTTGTCTTTGTTCTGTGCATGTTTGTCATGTGTGTCCTTGTTATTACTACTACCATTATTATTAATTTTATTTTTACATTTCGCTACATACCTCCCGATTGGTTAGTCAGGAAACTGTTAAGGTTTAAAGCTTCTCTTATATGCCTCACTGCCTGTCTTAGATTCTCCTTGGTAGTGCTGCGTTTTTGTGCCCTGTTACTCAAGCATTTCACAACTCTCATTTTTACTGACATAGGGTGGGATGACCCGAAATCTAAATATCGGTTTGAATGTGTGGGTTTCCCGTAAACGCCAACGTTTAGCCTCTCATCGTCTTTGCTTCTTGCATTACAGTCTAACATTGGAAACCCCCTCCATGACTTTCCATTTCACAAATGAATTGAACTACCTACTCCTTCGAGTTGATATGTTCAAAAAATCCATTTGTGTCCTGTGTTTTAAGTATCGTAAATGTGTCATCTACACACCTCCACTTTTATGGATGGGCTGAAGGTTTAAATCGCCAAGTTTTCTCACCCATCCATGAATATATCTGCTACTATCGGGGATATTGGCGACTGCATGGCAACTCCCTCAGTTCGTTTATATATTTTCCCATGGAATTTAAATAATTTAGAAGTCAGGTATAGCTGCTTTCCTAGCATTATGTCTTCTAGTGGTACTTTTTTTTCCTAAGTTCAATTTCTGATCAGAAATGAGACAATTTAGATGTGCATTCCTGACTATCATTAAGTGGAAGAATTAGCTTACATAGCCACTTTTATAAAATCTGTATACGGTTTCTTTAAGAAGGAAAATATATTTAAGATTCGTCAAAATATGCTGCGGATAAGTGGGATATTTAATACTGCTGTTGAAGTAGGCTGTTCATTTATAATGGTTCATTTTATAGGGAATAAAAAGACAGTTGCAGCGAAGAAAATTTTCTTTTCGACGAAGTCATCATCTAGACTGTACATTCGTGTATTTATATCAAATGGATGGGAAAGTTCCAGAATAATTTCTGGTTAGGGGTTAAATTAATAAAAGTTACAATTAGGAATTAGAATGCCATAATAAACAGGGGGATGGGTAAAACTCAAACAAAGTAGCATAATAACTAAGAAGATTGACATTGTGCAATTGGGGGTTAGAAATGTAGAAATAACAAAATATACAGGATGTTTGGATAAAAAACTAGTGTGATGAATAATTGTTTATGCAATCAGGGATTCAATATGTAGAAATAACAAAATGACAAAATAAACAGGAAGTGTGGATATGAAAATATGGTAGTGTAGACAGGGATTAAGAAAACTTAGAATAACTTTAATAAACAGGAAGTTTAGATAAGAAAGGCGATGGGATGGTCATTATTAAAAAATTTACCTGTTTACGATGGCCATGGCAGGGACAGGGGTTGGACGTATTTCTTTTGGATACAAACAGTGGGTTTGAGTTTTTGGATAGCTAACGCCTCAGCTAAGCCCAAATGTCTTGATTCCACTCCTTTTGACAGGTTTGATTGAATCTTGTATGTTACTTTGAAGGACTTTTCGAAAGGCGCTGAATGTCCTGAGTTGACCAGATGTTCTGTCACTGAACTGTATACACTTTTTTTGCTCTCCTTTTACTAGCCAGGTTCAAAAATGGTTCATTTATAATAATGGGTGAAAGTAAAGAAAACCACCTGGATAGTTGCTTGTACTTGTGATTAGTAATAACTGAACTGTGAACCTAAATAAAGCACTGGAAAGACAGAAGTCAAAAATTTATATTAAACAGAAATATTTACATTGAGTAAAAACAAATAATTATGAATAATTACAGAGTAGAGAAATGAATGCAATTGTTCACACTATCCGCCACAATTCAAATGTTCTCCCGTGTGTTAATAATGAACACCTAGCTTATTTACAGGTTTATGGGATTTCCTAACGGATTGAGTAAAAAAGCATTTCCATCAAAATCATCTTTAAGCATTACTTAATTGATTAAAATGCCCATTAAAATTTTCAAAAGGATTGTTACTGAACATAGAATACTCTTCTCGAGAACTTCATCATCAGGCTCTACAGTTATATATATCTAAATATATTATGGAGAATGAATTAGTGTTATGAACAACATTAATGCTGTTTAAATAACATCGAATCAATAATATCAGTAGATTACAGTTCAGCAGCATCAACATAAAAATAAACTGAATGTCAGGAAAATTAGGAAAGATAATAATACAAATTCATTAATTTATAGTCTCCACTGAAGGCCAGCCAGGGCAGTAGTAGTGTCTGGACTTGCTTCTTTTGTACACAAAGCACTGGTTGTTTCATGCGAATTGCAATAGCCTCCGCCGTTTGGAGCATACGGTACCTCGATGTTTCTTGCAATTTATTGGGCACTTGGTAGATGATAGAGAAGGATTCTTCAACGCTGCCTTTGTGGCTGCTTTGCAACAGATGGTCCAATATCAAACTGTTTGTGGTTTCCATTACACCTTTACTTAGTCATAGTGGGAGATGTTCTCGAGCACGAGAAATCAAGTTCCTAGAGCAACGGTCAATGTAACTCGCTCCACAAGCGCAGTTGAATTGGTAGATACAACTGGAAGTGGCTAGTCTAGGTACTTCATCTTTCAATCGAGGAATCACCGTCGGTCGTGTAGAGAATAAGACGTGTAGTTCGCCAGCATTAAAAGTTCTTTGAACTGATTTTCTTAATTTCTTCGTAATTATTTCGCTTGGTATATCGCTCTTGAATTGCAGTCGTATGAATACAGGCTTCTTCTTAATGGATAGCGGAAAGTCCCTTTCCGCTTCCTTTGTCAACTCCTTTTTGATAAATTTGTCGGGATAGCTATTTTCAATCAAAGTATCATATACAATGCTTAATTCATCTTCAATTACTTCTTCTGAGCATATAGCTGTAACCCTGTGGCTGAGGGTCTCTATCAAATTTCTTTTGTACATTAATGTTGCTCATTACACTAATTCATTCACCATAATGTATATATAACTGTAGAACCTAATGGTAAAGTTTTCGGAAATAGTATTCTCTGTTCAGTAACCATTACTTAATTGTCCGAAAAATAAGGATTAGTAACGAAATTATTAAAGATATTGGTGAAGCGACCTACTTCCTTATTGATAGTAATAATGCTCAGATTGACTTTGAAGCATTTATAGCTGTGTAACACTTTTGCGTTCACAAAAATCCATCAATTAATAGAAGCTTAGCAGAACAACTGAGGGGATGTAATCTCTGTTTGTCCGTTTCACCTTCATGATGATATCATTATCTTTTATTTGAGCATATTTGAGCAGAACAATAATTTTCTTTTCGACAAAATCATCAACAAGGCTGTACATTCGTGTATTCGTAATAAATGGGTGGGAAAGTTCCAGAATAATTTCTGGTCAAGGGTCAGATTAATAAAATTACAATTAGAAATTAAAATGCCATAATAATCAGGGGGACGGATAAAACTCAAACGAGGTAGTATCATAATTACTGAAGAGATTGACATATTGTGCAATTAGGGTTTATAAATGTAGAAATAACAAAATGGACAGGATGTTTGGATAAAAAACCTAGTGAGATCATACCTAAAGTAACGAATAATTGTTTATGCAATCAGGGATTAAATATATAGAAATAATAAAATAACTAAATAGACAGGAAGTTCAGATATGAAAATATGGTAGTGTAAATAGGAATTAAGAAAAAATTAAAATAACATGAATAAACACGAAGTTTGGATAAGAAAGTCAATGGGATAGTCACTATTAGAAGAATTACCTGTTTATGATGGCCATAGCAGGGACAGGGGCTGGACGTATTTCTTTTAAATACAAAGAGTGGATTTGAGCTTTTGGATAGCTAACGCCTCAGCTATGCCCAAATGTCTTGATTTCACTCCCTTTGATAGGTTTGATTGAATCTTGTATATTACCTTGAAGGATTGTTCCAAAGGCGCTGAATGTCCTGAGTTCACCAGATGTTCTGTCACTGAACTATATACACGTTTTCGTTCTCCTTTTACTAACCAGGTTGGATAGTGTTCACGAGAGCGTTTTTCAAGTTGGCGCATGGTACGGCCGATGTACTCAGCTCCAAAAGAGCAAGTAAACTGGTATATGCACGTTGAGATGGCCCAATGCGACAACTTGTCTTTCGCATTCTGGTTGAACAGTTTCTTGCAGGAAAACGTCAGTCGTAGGCTTGCAGCGAAGTATGTTTTCCTCAGCGATTTGGAGAGGCGTTTGCGGAAGATTTCTGCTTCAATATCACCTTTGAATTCTAGATTAAGCAGAAGTATTTTCTTTGGGACGGATTGGACTTGTTCAGAAATCTTCTTAGGTTTCAGATTCTTGTCTATGAACCTGGGCAGGAAACCGTTTTCCATCAGGGTTTTTCGGAGATTACGCAGTTCTTCTTCGATGACTTCCTCGCTGCATATCTTCCGAATCCTGGAGGAAAGAGAGTATATTTTTGTTTGCTATGATCAAATGTGTATATTCCGTGATTTGAGAACAATAATTAAGGATTCCATGGGTTTTCCAATTATTCAGATAACAAGTTATAACAGAGTGCAAACGAAATTTTCGCATTGTCAATAAATAAATGGCACATTCTTAAGAACTGGTTAGAAACACATAAAACGAAGTAAAGCATTCGCGCTCAATTTAAGCTTAACTTGAATAAGAAGCAAGGAAAGGACAACTGTACCTTATTGAACAGAAGTGTCATTGAACACATATGATGCAACATATGCTGACGGTCTTATTCACCACTGATTAGGTGTTCAAAGTAGCAAAAAGGTTTGTCTCAAAGTATTAGTTTCATTTGTGCTAAAGTTGGTGGATTTTTCATATAACACATTCGAAAACACTTACATATCTGAATTGCGTTACCAACTTTAAATGCCACAAGCACTGATTTAATTCGAACCACATATTTTCAGTCTTTATGGAAGAGTAACCTTGATAATCAGTGAACAGATTAAGTAGTGTGCGTCGGTGGCATAGCGGTTAGGAAGCTCGCCGACCATGCGCATGGTCCGAGGTTCGATTCCCGGCAGACGCACACCCGATATCTATGGTCGGCCTGCAAAATTTGGGCTACCGATATCCATGGTGAAAATTCCATACTTGTACTGAAAATATGGTGTGGCATGAAGCTGTAATCAAAATAAAAAATAAAAATAAATAAAATAATTCTATCCGATAAAGCACTGTCTTGACGATTTTACACCAGACAGTTGAATCAGCTGGAATACACTATCCATACACTTTGGTTATGAAAAAAGAGGATACAATTATTTTCACTTTGCGAAAAAAAATTGTATTCACCGTAGGCTACCTCAGTAATGCAATTTACTTCCATTTATGATGATATGCTTAGTATAACAATTCGAAAACACCCTTAGGCTATATAGTACCAGAGTAATTTCTCCTTATCTAATAATTAAAAAAGGTTTCAGACGACTAGTGAGTTTAGTCTAGTCGCAAAGACAGAAATAACTGGGGGAGAATAAGTAAAAAAAATAAGCGTCTGTCACAACGTTAGAAGGACGTATTCGGTGGTGTACTTTCTATTATTAGTATTATAACTTTGTATGTTTATGGCGATTTCATCTCTGTCCTGACAAAATATTTTTTCCTTTAAATCAACCATAAAATTACTTTGTCTACTACCCCATGTTTTATTATAATAAAGTTTATACAGTTCTTTTGCATCTTCAAGTACTGTAAAGTGCTTTCTCTTAATTTCCGATTTTCGAGTCACTTTTTGGTTTCATAGTATGAGTGGGATACATTCATAGGAATGCAGGTCAGAATTCAGATGTATAATATGGCTGTTATTGTTATTATTCTCTTGGGCTTCAACAGCACATCGACATTTCGCTCTCTTCTCAGCAGTCGACTTTATCTGGCTTCACGATTGCCTGTAAGCTTTCATATCCTCCTCATACGACCTCCTCTATGTCACCCTCGGACTAACGCTAACTCGTCATTTTCCATTCAACTCCCACTCAAGTTCCTGTCTTGCACGCGGTGTCATTCGATGGTTTCCTCAGAGTGTGTCCGATTCATATCCATTTTCTTCAGAATATTTGTTGAGCAACAGGTTCTTGGTTGGTTTGTTCTCAGAGTTTCTTTTCGCTTATCCCTTTCCAACAAGCCATCTGATCTTCAGTTTGGAGTCAGCGAAGGCAGCTGTTGATAAAAGTCTGCAGCTGGCTATAGGAAGTGCTTTTCGTGACGCGAGTGCCAGGTTTCTGACCAATGTAGAAGAAATGACTGACTTGACACTAATGTTGAAAATCCGAATTTTATTATTATTAATGCTGACTGAGTACAGACGATTTCCAAACTAATTTCAGAGTGATGAAGTTCTGCCCTGCACTTCAAATCCTGGTTCTGATATTCTCATCTGCGTTGTCACCTGTAGTTGAAGCGGTGGTGACTAGGTAAGTGAAGAAAGCTGCTACCTCTTTCAAATTTCTGTCGTCGATGGTGGTTGGTGCTTGTTGTTGTTTGTTCGTTCGTTATTTCCATCATCTGTCTTCTTTATGTTCACTAATGTGTTCTAACTGCACTGCTTCCTCTGCTAACTTGCGGGTTGTCGCCTGTAAGTCTTCGAATTAGTACGACATTAGACGTAAGTCATCCGCAAAATCTCTATCTTGTAGAATCATCTTATCGATCCAACACATATTGCAGTCTTCTCGCTCCCCATAATCTACCGTATAATCTAGTCCATCGCAATTAAGCCTAAGTTAATTAGAAGAGCATGCATTATATCGAGTGCTATTTTCATGTGGTTTTGCAAATTATGGAGTTTATTTTCAGCATCATATATGTGAATTTTGTTCCCAGTCAAAAGAAGAGATTTTCGAAAAAAGTATTATTATTATTGTTCCCTTGGGTTCCTAGTGGAACATAGGGCTTCAACTGCACGTCTCCACTTGCTTCTGTTTTCTGCTGTACTTTTCACTTTTATCCATGTTAGTCCATACTGCTTCACCTCCTCTTCACACAATCTCCTCCATGTCAACCTTGGAGGTTCCACTCGCCGCTTCCGCTTCCGGTTCCACTCGAGCGTTGGCCTGACGCGCGATGTCACCCAGTGGCCTCCTCAGCGAGTGTCCAGTCCATCTCCACTTCCTGCTGCATATTTGTTGAGCGATTGGTTCTTGTTTTGTTCGTTCTCATAGTTTCTTGTTGGTGATTCTTTTCGGCCATCTGATCTTCAGTATAGAGCGAAGACAGTTGTTGATAAATGTCTGCAACCGGCTGTTGGAAATATTCTCGGTGACCCGCCAAGTTTCTGATCCGTATAGAAGAACTGACTTGACGTTTGTAATGAAAATCTGAATTTTGTTGTTGAGTGTGGCTGAGTGACGGAGATTTCCAGATTGGTTTCAGGTTGATGAATGTGTTTCTCGCCTTCCCGATTCTCGATTTGACGTCCTTGTCCATTCCTCCTGTAGTTGAGACAATGCTCCCTAGATAAGTGAAGTGAATGAAGTAACCTTTTTCAAATCCCTCCCGTTGATGGTGATTGGCGCTGGATGTTGCTGCTGCTGTTGTTATTGTTGTTGGTTGGTTATTTTCATAACCTCCGTCTTGTCTATGTTTCGAAAAATGTATACTGCCAAATAATTTCAGACATGCTTTGCGTGCCGAATCATTTTTATACTATTGAGACTGTTTACATTCTCTATGATAGGACTTTTATCATTATTAAATGTTGTTCATTGTTGTATTTATTAGTTTTCCATTGTTGGATTGTTGCTCACTGCTATACCAACTGATATTTATCAAGCTAGTGGCCAATGATTAGCAGCCTGACGTTTAGCTTTCCTCGTCCCACTTTACATTCGACAATATTTGGAATAAAGTCTGATTTATATGTTTTATAATGACTTTTATTACACCTTGGACAATATGGTGACAACTTAAAAATTCCGCTATTTTACAAGGGGTTACAAAGCATATTTTAAACAACGCTTTGCTTCTAGTACTTCGCACAATTCCGATATTACTTTTTTCCGCTGCTGTCTGCAGTATAAAATGTCTTTTGAGCTTATTTGCACCATTCTAAAATTCATTAAAGTCTTTCTAATATTTGTCTCAACTTTTGTTCCAAAAATGGATGTATGCCATTTTAAACAACGTGAGTACTTTTTCTCTAGATTCTGACAACATTATCTAGACAATTTACTGTTCAGCCATGTATGACAAATGTAACAGGAATAACTGCTTACATTTTCAGTTTACGTTTCTTTTAGGTTCTGACCTTAAATTGCTAAATAGGTTTTTCTTTTGACGCATTATCATGTCGTGTTTTTGTTTAGTTGGCTCGATATTACTTTCTTTTCCTGTAACAGGTTTCTAGGCATACTAAGTAATCGATGACGTACTTGTTAACAGATGTGAAACTAATAGTAATTAATGTTTTACTTAACTTCAGGGTTGTAAGAGGAAAATACCTTCATTGGACACTAGTAACTAGTGTTATCTCTCCAGTCCTTCGTTTGGTGCAGACTGAAGTCTATCAGTCAGGTTTGCTTCCTGACGATTGCCTCCAACCATCTAACATCAACATTTCAGAGTGCACCATGATGGTAACCTACCTAAAATGGTGAGCACATTGCAAACCTGACTGATAGAATTCAGTCTGCACCAAACAAAGGAGTAGACAGATCACACTACTAGTCCAATCAAAGTATCCAATGCAGTCAGTCCTACAGGAGGTCAATCGCGAGCCTGAATAGCTCAGTGGCAACATCTCTGACTGCATCATTGGTTGACGCGGGTTCGAATCTCAGAAAGTACATGAGTTCCTTCAATGTTGGAGACTGGTGAGTGACAACTAGCATGAAACCTTAGTCCAACGCTTCCTGTCGATTGCCTCCAACCATCTAACATCAAATCTGAAAGTGCTATATAGTCAAAGAAGACGTCTTATTGAATTAACCTTTGAGGATAAATATAAGGAAAACTTAAGTAGAATTCTTAACAGTTCGGGAATAAAAGTGACGTTCAAACTCACAAACTCTCCTAGAAGGAAGCTTTGTTGGTTAAAGGATCCTCTGGAGACCATCAAGTGAAACAATTTAGTTTATCTAATACTCCTCAAGGACTGCCAGGTCAAATACATAGGTCAAAGTAGTAGAACAGGGCCAGTCAGTCAGACTAGTGGAGCGCACAAACCTGGCAAAATCCAGAATAGTTGATCCGAATAAGATGATAAATCTGGAGAATAGTTCAGCTGTAGCACTCACTACATGCAGTTACACACAAACGTACAATAGGATGGGATAAGATGATAGTTCTAAAATCTAACATAACAGGGTGAGGACAGAGATTATTAACGGAAGCTTTATTTATCTAATTAACAGAGAATACGTGTAATAAGAATGATTTAACACTAGTCTGCCCTGACATCTGGAAAATTTTACTACCCCGACGATGAATAGGAAAGAATAAAGAAAACTACAAAGCGGAAGTTTCGAAGTTATGTCGACATAATTGATAAGATTATGAACAGCAATAAATTGTGTTCGAAACTTCATCATCGAGTGAATAGTACTGTTCCACTGTTTGATATATCTAATAAAAAAATTAATATGAAATTACATATAACCACTACAGTGCCCAAGTTTTACACATATATTAACAGATAGCGTAGTGTTATAGAGCCTAGATTGCTGATTTTGTACACTGTTTATTGAATGTCGAAAAAATGACACATTTTGAGTATCTTTTGTTTAAGTTGGCATTTTCGTTTTAATGGTAACGTTTTCTCTCGACTGAAAACATACACCAGACGTCTTTGTTCTAAAAAAAGGTCTATATCAGTAAATAAATCCCCCAACGAAATCACAAAGAAAATCGCCTTACCATATATAAAGGACATCTCAGAAATCACTACAAGACTCGTCAAACCCTTAGGAAATGACGTCGTACACAAACCAACAAAGTCACTTCACTCAATCCTATGTCAACCAAAAGACTCAACAGCGAAGGAAGATAAAATCGACATCACATACAAAATAGGCTGTATCAGCTGCGAAAAACACTACATTGGCCAAAGTGGACGTCCCCTTCGTCTTCGTATCCACGACCATAAGCTAGCCGTCAAAAGACATGATATCCACTCCCTCATATCACTACATACAGACAACCACGGGCATCAGTTCGACTGGGACAACGTTCAAATATTAGACAGAGGAAACAACAAGAATGCTATAGAATTTTTAGAAGCTTGACATTCCAGTGAATCATCAATCAATAGACACATCGAGATTGACAAAATATATCAACCGATAAGAAAGAAATCTCACACACTAAGGGTCAAATTTCAAGTCAAAGAAACAATGACTGACAATACAAGTAACCTAGAAGGTGTGAAAACACACAAAACAACCAATCACGTCCAAGGTCACCAGGAGAGATGATTAATAAACTTGTGGAGAAATCTAAAAGCTCACTTCAAATTGAAGTATGCGCTGAAGATGTCGCCTAGTAGGGCGATGAAAGCTTCGCAAATAAACTATCCAGCTCAGAGAACACAACCATATCAAAATCATCCACCTTAACTTCAAACGTTCTCTATGATATCTGAAAGATTTTGTTCCTAATTCATTAGAAAATCCCTGTGAACTTAATCTGAAGATGCGTACCACATCAACTGTGAGAAAAAGTTTATCGAATGTCTAGTCTCAAAATCACTTTATTAATGGCTGTTCTCAAATTATTGGGCGGTTTCAACTGAGTCACACTGGGAAAACCATTGATGAGATTGGCCCCAAATGAAAAAAGCCACCGCCACCGTGTTTAGATCACCTCGATCTGACTAGCAAGCATTACTGGTTGCTGTGATTGGTACCCAACTACTCATATACAATTTTAAGTAGTGTGTGGCATCGTGAGTTTATCTTTTTTGTCACTGTCTTTAATCAAAGGGACTATTGACTTCTCAGGGTTCACACAATTTTTATTTTCAACTTTGATGTCACATATGAAGATGGTTTTAAACTCAGCATTTATATTCACTATTTTTCTAGTATATTTTCTTGTTAGATTCTTAAAATATATTTATGAGGGTAGCCTGAATGGTAAAATCAGAAATTCGTTAATTTACGGGATCAATAACCAATGCTCCACACTTCCTGTTGCTGGTGAAATAAGGTTTAACAAAACTTGATTCTTCTTCAACAGTATGTTCTGACTACAACAATTGCAACTGCTAAATTAACTTTAAAAGATTATTCTTGTAAAATGTTAATTAATTCTTATAAAATTAGCCTTCTCTTTGATTTCTATTTAGAATTAAAATCAAAATCATGGCACTTTCATGTGTCAACTTCGACGCCTAAGAGACCTCATTATTTCTGCCATGAGTGTGCTAACTGACTTGGCTATTATTTGGATAATCGTTAATTTGAGTATTTTGCAGAAATCTATACATATTGAACAACTGTGAACGAAAAATAAGCTTTCGCAATTAGTACCAATGCAAACAATTCGTGTTTATGAAGGGAAAATTTGAAAATAAGGGTGATCGTTTAATGGCATATTCGTTTTGAATCCGTCACTGGCATCGGTAGTTCAGTGGTAGAAGACTAGCCAACCAAGGAAGTGGTCCAATCCCCGGCCGACGTACTATCAAAGCTCCTTCACCTGGTAGAAAACTCTGTAGAGAGAGAAGGTTTAGCATGAAGCTAGCAACTTCGCCCCGTAAAAAAATCCACTGCTACCAAAACTTCAAAGCACTACCTTGAAGCCCTATGTCACACTAGAAACGAGAAGGATCGAAAAGATGTCCTGTTTAAGTTAATTATTAGGACTAATTATTTCAAAGGAAAAAGGAGCCGCGGATAGACCACAAGCCAATTTCAATACTCAAAAAATGAAGGATCGGGATACAGAGGATATCTTCACTACAATCATAAGCAGAAAGGCGGAGACACAAATCAACACTAGCAAAGAGGTCAGTGATGAAAAACACTGGAACAGCCTGAAAGCGGTGTGGAGTCAAACCTGTATGGAAGTTCTAGGCAAAAAGAAGAGACAGGACAAACAGTGGCTCACCACAGAAAAATGGAGACTAATAGAAGAGAGAAGGATAGTGAAACAAAAGATTGTCCAATGCACTGACGAGCAACAGAAACAGGAGTTGAATGCAAGCTACAATACACTGAAGAAAAGAATAGAGAAGAGTACCAAGGAAGACAAAAGAAAATATTATGAAGCTATGGCAAGTGAGGCAGAACAAGTTGCCGGCAAAAGAAACCTTGCAACACTCTATCAAACAACTAGGTACCTTTCGGGGAAAAGTTCGACACAAATTAAGCCAATGAAGGATGACAAGGGGAAGTCAATCACCAAAGAGGCGGAGCAGAGGAAACACTGGGCTGAATACTTCAAAAGACTTCTAAATCGACCACCACCTACTACGCGCCCAATAATGCTAACAGCGGAAGCATAAATACCAGTGGACATCAACACTCCAAAGAAAACAGAAATTCTGAGGGCAATCAAGATGCTAAAAACTGGAAAAGCAACAGAACCAGACGGAATTCCAGCGGAAGCACTGAAAATGGACCCAGAGATATCAACGGACTTGATGACACCACTACTGGAGTGGGAAGAGGACAAGTTACCAGCGAAGTGGAGGAAAGGAGATTTAAGTCAATGCAAGAACTGGTGCGGAATTATGCTCCTGTCTATCACAAGCAAAATACTAAGCCGCATCATCCTGGAGAGAACCAACAACGCCCTCGACGAAAAACTTCTACCGGAACAAGCTGGATTAAGGAGAAACAAGTCATGCATCGGTCAAATCACAACACTACGTATTATCATCGAACAGAGCTTAGAATGGTAGTCACCTCTCTCTGCCTCAACTTCATCGACTTTGAAAAGGCCTTCAGCAGACAGCGTCGATCGAGAGGTGATTTGGAAACTTCTTCGCTACTGCGAGTTGCTGCCAACAATTATACACCTCATCCAACAATTGTAGGATGGTGCTGAATGCTAAGTAATCCACAATGGGAAACTCACAGAGTTCTTCGAAGTGAAGCTGGGAGTCACTACTTCCCACTAGAATCCAGGTGACTACCTACTTGAATAGGGGCAGTTACTAGTGATCATCAGATTAATATTCAAGTGTTAGTTTGGCAGAAGTTGTAATTTAAGAGTCCTTGGATCAGGTCCCGGAGGCTTGATGGTTTGTGAGCTTGCCTTGTAACCGGAAGGTCTTTGGCTCATACTCCGGGGTGTTTCCTGATGAAGAATCCTAAGCTAGGACTAAACAGGTGTCCAGTACTCCGCTGTTTTCCAATGGTTCTCTGATATTAGTTTTTAAAAACTGGAAATCAGAAAGAATCACACTTAAGTAGAATATTTTCTCCTTGCTAGTTGTCATTAGTAAAGTTATCTACATCCTCTTTCCGTAGAATTCGGAACTTCCGCATTTACTAGTAAAATTGAACAAAGAGTTTCCAATAAATATTGAAAGGAAATCATTTTGGTTGGGCCGTTTAAAGGAAATAGAATTTTATAATAGATTATACTGTCCTAACGGCAAAGAACAGTAATCTGTGACCGCATTAATCTCCCTGTTAGGATATCTTGACAAACCAATAAGGAACCGACTATCCAAGGATAAATTTTCATATGCCATATGCAAGTAGTAGAATTTCATCCTGTTTTACTGATAAATTTGTCATGTTTCTCATTAAATCACTACTGTGTGAATGCATTATTACAAATAAATACGTACTCTTTATTTAAATCAATTTAGATTTTCCCGTCGATTGGTTGGGCTGAAGTGCTCGGTCTCAGGTTGATATGTCGGCTCCTTGCACAGACGTTTTTACTATGTCTTTTCATGTAACTTGAAATCATTTGGTGGATGGTGACTACCCGTGGAATCCAAGATGCGCATTTCGCCCTATTTGTGACTCGTCAACTGCTGGATCTACCTACATTTCCCGGTGAGTGATGGTGTTCCCATCAAGTGATCTAGTGGATAACCCTTTTGAAGTTTGAAATTATGGAGGGAATGCAGGTGCATCCAGATGACGAGTCCCAAATAGAACGAAATGCACATCCTGGATTCCACTGCTAGTCACCATCCACCAACCGATTTCAGATACTTATTCTTTTTATAGCTCATTTTTGCTGCATGAGTTTTAATCAATTAGAACTAAGATTGATTATGGGTTTTTGTAGGATACTGGATTAATTTCACCGTAGATTTCGTCACGAACCAAACTTCAGTTAGAAATCATTAAAATCCAAGGGACACCAGACAGTCGTTTCTTCCTCATCTCTTCGACAGTTTTCCCCCTAGACGTCATCAGTGGTTGAAGCCACAACCTTCAGGTTACGAGACCAAGATCGCTGACCATTTAGTTACTTGGCCTGGAATTCAGTTACTCGTGGGGTCAACCATATCTTCGCGAAGTGGATGCTCATAAGTGAGCTTACCTTGTTACCTAAAAATTCTGGGTTTGACCGCTGAAGGTGAGAGTCACAAATATGAACTGCTGAAAGGCCCCAAACTAGGATGAAGTAGCTGTCAAGTACTCCATGGTTTTAGTAGTTCTCTGACCAAATTAAATTCATGATCAATGTTGAAACTAATCAAATCCCTGAGAACTAACACTTAAAAAATAGCTTAAACACTTAGAAGTTTCAGGAATTCAATGTAAACTACAATACTGAATTTCTACGCATATTTCTAGTTGTCACTTTTTTTTACAAAGTAAGAATATTGACACAATTATGTTAATAAAGCTTCATGTTTGTAGCAGGCACTTCCCATATGTATAAATCATTCATTTTTGTTCAAGTATTGGTTTGTAGGGATTTGATTGATTGGTTACAGGATTTCATCATAAACTGACATCGCTTAGAGAACCATTGGAAAACCTGGGAGTACTGGCCAGCTTTTTCGTCTCACTGGTCTGGGACTCTTCATTGGTATGCACCCAACGCCAGGGTTCGAACCCAGGACCTTCTGGCTACAAGGCGAGCTCGTAGACCACTAAGCCACTGGGACCCGATCCATTGGCTAGCCCATGAATTCTAACTTCTACCAATTCATAACATAGCGCGACTACTAGTCAGTGTCATAGGTGGCAAGTATTTGTTCTCACGCCCGACCTGCTGTACCCTAATGGTCCCAGGTTTTCCAATCATTCCTTTTTATTGGTTTATCACTTAAAAAATCCATGGCTCTAAAACAACTAATTTTCTTTTCAAGTCATCGAAATAACTAAGTTCATTTCAACTTGACTTTGATTAAACTGTCCGACGCCCACTTCATTATGAAATAAAATAAAAATTTATTTTTTAAGTAATGACAAAGTATGAATAAAAGAATCTCATCTTTGTCATTCTATGGGTGGAAGTTTTCATTCTTTACCATCAGATTTCCCCTTAAATCTCAATTTTTTCTTTATGGGATGTCATTTCTTGACGTAACCTACTTTTTAAAAATTGGTCAAATTAAGGGGAATAATTTATTATTATTTATAACCACTCACCCATTATTTTATATAATCAGAACAATAGAAAATGAAGTTAGTACTCAGGGAAGAATATCTGGCTTGAGTTACTGGCTAATTGGCAAAATAGGTCTACTGAACAGCTTTTGTGAATGCAATAGTTAAAGGGTAGGTTGTTTTTTTCTCTTTAAGACAGATGTTGCAACCAATGAGTTCATTAAAATATCAGTGCCATTTAACCGAAGAAAAGATCACTTACACTGAAATATTTAGGCACATCTTATTGATATTTAATGTAAGTCGTGAAAACAGTGATGTCATTATGTCCATTAAAAATTACTCGAAGTAATGCAACGCTCTTTGCTTTCAGGGGAACATAAGATGCAGCCGAAATGCTTAAGCAGACCGATAAATGTAAAAATTTGTCTTTTAGTTCAAATCAAAATCTCACAGGTTGTGAACACACTGTCGGTACGTACTTATTATAATGACCGCAACCGGCTAGTTGCGGTCTGAACTCAGGAACCGTCCTATTGTATATCTGCAACGAAACTTCCTAGAAATACGTTCAGCCACAGTACTCTCCATGGACAGCAAAAAAGACGATTATTCATCAATAGATCTACGGTTCTGTTCAACATTACTAACATCAAAGACTCACGATTACTTCAACAGTTCTTTTAGGCAGCTATTCAAACAGAGTAGCTTTCAGCATGCAAAACAAGTACTGTAGACCGAAATAAGTTAACTGAAATTCAACTGTAAAATATGATTTAGAATCAAGTAGAATATTTCCCGGCAAGGTGGGATCAGATTCCTCTTCACAAGAATCACGTGCTAACGCTGACCTCAGACTGCTCAAGGTCAGAATGATCTAGAGTCCCAGCAAACAAAAACAAATCGTAAAACAACACATTGTCAATATCATAGTACAACCACAAACAGTAGCAAACAAATTAAAGATTGAACAGGAACAAAGACGAATAATAAGGATCAAGTCAATATCTGTCATACAGATGTCAGTCAGCACAGTGGTATACAGTCTAGGCGACTAAACGGATAACGATTACAATGTTAGCTGAAATATCCAAAAAGCGTAAGTAATCTGATTAGATCTTTGGGGAGGGATTTTCCAAACAATTATTCCATCAAATGAACTGTCGTCAAGATTTGACAGAATAGTTCTAAAATATTTGGGCGCCGAGTGAGAAGTAGACATTTATAAAAATTATATTTGTAAAATCTCAGCGAGATTGAAATGAGTAATTCCAACGTTTCGTTCGGCAATCTGGTCCGAACTTCTTCAGGGCAATTAATCGAAATTAACATAACAGAGGTTTATATATAAAAGGAACATATCTTGCTTTTAAAAACCTTTGTCCAATCATCAGTCATTCAACAAGTATAATAAACAAAATTTTATGAACTGTGATCAAAATTTGACCCCGGACTTACAAATATTGGTCTACCTTTGTTAAACACTTGAACAGAGTGTGTATGTGTGTGTGGGTAAACAGTTGTAAAACATTTCTTAACGTCTCCATAAGAAGATATAGACAGTCGCGAATTTTGACCAAGTATTAATAATTAGTGATACATGTCGATTTTTTATTTATTAATAAGGATTACCTATGCATCGGCTAACATCACGCCTTTACAAATATAATTTTTTACAAATGTCTACTTCTCACTTGGCGCCCAAATATTTTAGAACTATTCTGTCAAATCTTGACGACAGTTCATTTGAATTATTTTGCAATCGAATTAAATTAACAAAGAAACTGTGTATTTGGCACAATTATCGTGTTTTTACTCTCCGTTGTCTGCAACGGAATGCATATCCTAAATCCGAAGCTGTCGAGTCATCTGACAACTCCATTAGGTCGAATAAAGCAGCTCAATATTCAGAAAGAAGACAATGCAATAAGTTCGACAGGGTGCTTAAACTAAACTCTAATCCGAAACACCATTATTTTGAAAATACGTCTAATCATAAAATTCTAGATACTAACAGTGTGAATAGACATGAAGGTGTGATGTTAGCTGATGCACAGGAAATCCTTATTAATAAATAAAAAATGGATATGTATCACTAATTAATAATACTTGGTCAAAATTCGCGACTGTCTATATCTTCTTATGGAGACGTTAAGAAATGTTTTACAACTGTTTACCCACACACACATACACACTCTGTTTAAAGTGTTTAACAAAGGTAGACCAATATTTGTAAGTCCGGGGTCAAATTTTGATCACAGTTCATAAAATTTTGTTTATTATACTTGTTGAATGACTGATGATTGGACAAAGGTTTTTAAAAGCAAGATATGTTCCTTTTATATATAAACCTCTGTTATGTTAATTTCGATTAATTGCCCTGAAGAAGTTCGGACCAGATTGCCGAACGAAACGTTGGAATTACTCATTTCAATCTCGCTGAGATTTTACAAATATAATTTTTTACAAATTATTCCATCACACTTCTTTTAACTGATATCCATATATACTGTGGTAGAGAACAAGTCTTTATCCTTATTCTGTGTCAATGTAAATAGATTTCAGTTACCATGATTACATTATTGAATAATGAATTGTCACTTCTGCATAAATTATAAGTACCGCATTATCGGAACACATTGACGAAATCAATATTCTAATGAATTAATTTTAGAAATCCTCAGAGTAATAATGTAATAAGTTAGTCGGCTGACTGACATATATGCTTGTTGTCAATGAATAGAAAAACTAGCTGAATTATTAAACAGGCAGGCAATACTACCAAAAACATTATAATAAAGGTTTTTGTATTTCCCAATGAATGAAAACAAAACGTCAGACGATATCAGGAGAGTACTCACTCAGCTCGATAACAGAGTTTTCTCCAAAACATCAGACACGCTTCAAAACAACCTTGTCCATATAAAAGACCAAATCCCTAAAGATTCGCTATCTAATTGTGTTTATAAGATGAAATGCTTGGAATGTGATGCGATATACATCGGACAAAAATCACCAGAGAGAAATCAATATCAGAAGAAATGAACACCGTAGAGCATCTCTTCGACCACCGAGAAATCTAATTGAACTAGAAAAACTTGAAAAATCATCAGCCATAGGTCTATACGCTATAGAATCAGGCCACAAAATTGATTTTGACAATATTGAAATAATCCAGAAAAACTTCAGAAATAACAAAGAACGTCTAATATCAGAAGCACTTCATATCAAGTGGAATCCAAATTGTCTGAGCTGAATAGGAATGATGGACTAAAACAGAATCTGAGCTGGTTACAACATCTCCCTCTTCTCCCCCATGAAGTGACAAAATCAACACGAATGTGATAAGCAAGTTCACTATGTAAACACACACTACTTTTATAATTTTACACACCGATCAAATCCAACAATCCACACTTGGTTTTGTTATCTTTGCCAGTTGGCCAACTTGACAAGGAAAAATGCCCCCAGACTGACGAACGATGATCAAGTTAGTAAAGTTTGTTTTGATATCATAACACACGTACTATTACCTTTGTTATATGGTTTAGTGATCCTCATTGTTATTTTGACTTTCAATATGTCCTTTTAACTTGAACTAAGTCTATTTTCTCACCTCTTAACTCTTTGTTATATATATGCTGAGATTTTGGAAATTTCAGTTTAATGATACTTCGATAAAGCTATTAGCAGCATTAAATGGCGAAACATCAGTAAAAACAATATCGTTTTGTTTTTCATTCATTGGGAAATACAAAATGACCTTTATTATAACGAATGTCATTTACCCAATGCCCAAATTTTTTCAAACTGTTAAAAGTGTACTTGGTTTGGATATATACAATACCAAAAACAGTCCACAAATTTCTTTTTTCCCATAGAATGTTCAGGTAGTGAAAGTGATCTCATACTGCGAATAAGTTTACATCCGTCTTAATTCGTCATTAAAGATAGAAACTAAAAAGTTGTTAGAAGAGGTGAGCAGCGAAGATAGGACTTCAAGCAAACATAGAGAAAATGGAGATGATGCAGATACTCAGTGAGCATTAACAATAAGAAGCACGAGTCACTATCAACAACAGGAATTTCAGAGATGTCACTTCCTTCGCTTATATTGGAAGTATCATTTCAGATACAGGCGACAGCACAGATGTGGATTTTCATACTAGGCACATAAAGGGAAGGCAGACCATTATCACTCTGAAATCAGTTTGGAAGTCTTCTGCACTCAACACAAATAACATGATTCGGATTTCCAATACCAGTGTTGAGTCATTTCTTCTGCATGTGTGATAAACTTTGTGCTAGCGTCACTAAAACAGCCTGCAGCAGGCCTTTGTCAGCAGCTGTCTTTGCTGGCTCCATAGTGAAGATGTAATCGCAGGTCAGAAAAAATTACTAACGAGAAATTCTGGGAAAGAATCAGTCAAGACTCTATTGCTGAAGAAATATTCCTAAAAAATGAAGATGGGACGGACACACGCCAAGGAGACCGTCGAATAAATTTGCGCAGCAGGCAGTCGAGTCAAGGCCGAATAGGCAACGAAGAGTTGGGCGTAGGTACGAGGGCGATACTCAACATATCGTATGCCGAGGAGATGGGAGCCTATGGGACATCGTGCGGCCAGTTGGGGAGGACTACAGAAAACAGGAAGAAATGGAGTTGTTCCACTGTGTTTCGCTCGGAACCAAAGGGAATAATAATATAAAATAACAAATGTGTCCAGAATGGCTCTTCCGCTTCAAATGTAAAGTTATTCGCGCAACATCCAATTTTTAGAAAGATTTCAAAGAAACAAAGATATTATGTACTTCAAGGGCGAGTTTACTGTGCAATGACTTCCTTATTTAATGGAGTATTAAGCTGAAGTGTTGGTATAGAAAAACATATCCTCAAATGTGAAATCAGCTTCAGAAATTTTATTAGTTCTTCCATGTGAAGTTAATTTAGCTGACTTCCAAAGTTTCTGAAGAAATGAAATAAATATTCTCTGTACCAGTTTCCGCACATTAACAGGCCTCACTGTATATGATGTGGTACTGTCTGACGTAAACACATTTTAGTCTTTCCTTTCATTTAACCACGCGTTCATAACTTTCATCAGGTAACTTCTATCTACTGTCTTAATAAGACAGAGAAGGCGCCCACAGAGTTGAAAGAGAGTAGACGAATTCTGCGGATTTGTTGAGATCACATATGAGTTATAAAATGTTGATTACAAATCGATGAGGAGAATGCTTTTCAACAACTGGAGTAGAATAATGGCATAACCACTTGTCTTGGTCATAGAGAACGGTGCGAACGTAGCTCCTAACGTTCTTCTGAACCCACGTGGGCTGTAGTTCAATTCATGTCTCTTACAGTCTTCTCTTATGATAATCACTTGATTTATGTTTTTCGTTTGGGAAGTAATTTATTTCTCACATAGTTTATTGAATAACAGTGCTATTAAAGTGTGGATAATATTCCAATTTCCTTAAGAATAGCAAGCGTACTATCTCATGAAAAAAAATGTGTCGCCATTCTGTTATTTATTCTGCATCCAAAAGAACATAGAATCACTGACCATGTGTTCACCGTTCATCACTTACTAGAACACCATAAGGTGTCAAGTTAGATCACGAATTGATTTCTGTTAGAGGACCAGTATACACCCATAACCCCAGTGGGGGTGCTTACCTCTGAGGGGTCCCAAACTAAAGGGGAACAGCTGTCGAGTACTCTCTGGTTTTCATTGGTTCTCTAACTAAAGTAATTTTTTGATCGAACCATTGTATTTCTTGGCATTCAAACTGTCTTCAGTTCGTATGTCATTTATTTCAGTTGTCCACTAAAGAAAGGCATTCTTTAATTGTATGCCAATGTTTTGAAAAGTGTATAGAAAAGCATTTCGGGAAGACAGAGAGTATACCACCAATTATCACTATTACCAGCATGCAGTGAGGTAAGAGGGGCTGGCTGTGTTTAGCTAGTTCTCTTCAACTTGGTATTTAACAACACTTTGAAGAAGGCTATGAATGATGTGGGTGGTGCCAGTGTACATGTGTCATCCAGATAGACGCTATTTGACCTTGATCAAGCACACAGCGTTTACTTACATTGTGCATAGTCACTTGATGTTCACATTAAAAAAATGATAGTATGCGCTTTCCATCGCTGAAGAGCAGTACACATTTTTGAAATTAGGAACCCTATTTTCTTCTGCTGATAGCATTTTAAAGGCGGATGCCGAATGGGAAGCGAATTGTTAGGTATTCAAGGATGGTATGGAGGATACTGTATGAAGAGAAAATGAAAGATTGTGGAAAATCATAAATCCAGACAAAAAGAACTGCAGAAAATAGAGGGAAATAGAGATCGCATGAGGAAGCCTACTACTCCACTCGGAATTCAGTGGATAAATAATAACAATAATAGTAGGCGTGTTTACCATTCTCAGTTTTTTGTTTCCCAACTGCTTCATTTTCCTTTTACTTATACTGTCGGTTTTAATATATATCGTCAATATTTATATTTTACAGGGTTTCTGTATTTGAAAAGCAAATGACAACACAAATATTATTTTATTTTCACTGGCGAAGTTAAAGTATCATAGCCAGAGTGAAGGTTTTTCGAAAGTTGAACTTCAAGAACCAACCAGATAAAAGGAACACTACATAGAGTCATTTCAAATCAAATCATGCCCGCCTTTTTGAACTTGAAGACAGCAAATACAGTATTCTACTTATTCTCCGGGTACTTTCTTTTCAAATCTATGCTGTAAGGTAGGGTTATGGCTTTTAAGATTAAGGTTTAGGGTCTAGAACTAAGGTTAGAATTAGGGTTAAAGTAAGGTTTAGGAGTTCGGAGTAGGTTAAAGAACAGTGTCAGAAATACCAATGGATCTCATAGTACCGTGACCTACAGTCACGTAGATGAATGCACGTGTGACACATGGTGTGATTTCTCTGTAGATCATCTGTGGTGTAGTGACTGAGAGACATTCTTACAACATATACGTGACAAATATACAGTGTAATATCATGTTTGCAGTGGTTTTTAGTGCATTTTCTAACGATTATGCAATTTTTTGAATCTGAATTCTGATTGGTTATTCAAGGTCATTGTGGTTTTGGCTATGATAGTTTAACTTTGCCCTTTCACTTTGCTGTCATTTGTTTTCGCCTTTAGTGTGGAAACATAAATGTCTTCAAATTAATTAAAACAGCGTGTCAAAAGTATACGAAACCACATTACTTCTGTTATAACTATCACATTACCATATATTTAATTTCATTAATAAAAGGAGTTATGCGTAATTCAGTGCAGTGTCTCTTATTTCATTTTTTTTCAATTCTGTACCAAAAAATGACTTCGCAGTGTCTTCCTAACCTAATCTCACTTGGTTAATTGAAAATGAATTTCAGTGGTGGCAGGCAATCCTTTTTTGGGAGTTATCTATTAAATGACGCAATTTATACCCTTGTGCTTATGAATAAGGAAAACCGAAGATTTGTTCACTGAGGGGGACTTTCCTTCTTTCGTTTATTTAGCCCTACGTGATTTGTCTTTTAAAGTTATCCACAGGACTGAATTAAACCAGTCTGAAAACTCACGTTTTCATTACCTATATATGCATGATTGAAACATTCACTGGCTATGCACGATTGAAAAACCTGAGCCATGAATTGAAAGATGTTGTCGTCAAATTCCTTTCTATAACTTAGTCTTTAAAGTTTTTCTTCTTCTTCTTCTTTCGTTCCATTGAACATTTTTCTTCGCTTACGTCATTACTACTATCATCCTAGTTTCAATTTGCGATCAACTCTAAACCTCTAAATATGTTTACCTACTTCAACCATACACTTCTAACAATCGTATAAATTATCATTATCATACGCGTATTGATTTAACCGTTATTAGTATAGCATATATTTGACTTGGAAATAAGGTCTTTGAAAATAGATACTTCTTCAGGTTTGATCACAGACTAATACAATTGAAAACCAGCAAGGCGTATTGGACAGCTGTTTCGTCCTAACTTGGGACTCATCGGCAGTACGCATTCACTGGGTTTCGAACCCAGGACCTACCTGTTACAAGCCAACTCCATAGAATATCCAGCCATTGAGACCCGATTGAATGGTCCACGAATTCTGACTTCTAACAATTCGTGATTTCAGAGAGGCCACTAGAGAATGTCATTAGTGAGTCTCAAACTAGGATGGAACGGGTGTCCACCACTCCCTAGTTTTCAATGGTTATCTAACTGATATCGATCCGTGGCCAAACTTGAAATAAATCGAATCCCTAAAAATGGACTCTTGGAAATATTTTTTCAGTGGACAAATATTTGTTTGTCTTTATCTATTAAAGTATACAATCATCAGAAAAGTGGTTTGAAACTTGGTATATAAAATTTTTCGAGAGATTATGATAATGCTACATATCAAGTGAGTCATAATGGAAAACTCAATGAAAACTATGAAGTAAAGGCGGGTATAAGACAAGGGTGCCCACTTTCACCTATGACATTCTTCATTGTGTTCTGGACTATGTGGCAGACCGTGTGGTGCGAGGAGACAGAAATACATTGAACAGACAAGATGACTCTAGGAGATTTGGACTTCGCGGATGTCTAGTGTCACACAAACTTGACAACCCATGGACGAAAACCAAAAATTTAGCAGAGGAGAGAAAAAGCGAAGACATGACTACAGGTGAACATAGAGAAGGTGTAGGTGATGGGGATTTTTAACCACCAGCAACAATAAATACCGCGAATCACCATTAAATGGAGGCATCTAAAAAAGGTTACCTTTTTCAATTACCTAGCAGCGTCATTTCAGTTACAGGCTGCACGGATGTGGATATCAACGCAGGATTCAAAAAGGCAAGATAAACCTTCATTACTCTGAAATGATATGGAGGTATGCTGTTCAGGTCCTGTGTTCCAGTAGGAGCCCAAGGGAATAATGATAAAACTAACGAAAAGGTGGCACATTTTTAGCTGTCTCTTGGATTCGGCTGACTATTAAGTCAAGCATTTAACCAGCGATTAGCTAATAATAGTTTACTCGAGTAGGTTTTATTTGAGTTTATTGTTAGAAGTGACGTTTCAAATACGAAGTTAAAAGTCAAATAATGTATAACTTATTGTCATAAAACTCTTAAAACGCAAAGCACATTGATTTGATGATATTAGATAGTTGAAGGCAATCGGCTGGAAGCCCAGCCTGACCTAGGTTTCGTGCTAGTTGGCACTCACCAGTCACCAAGGCGTATCTGCAACCTTGAAGGAACTCATGTCCCTTCTGAGATTCGAACCCGCATCACCCAGAGCTGCAGTCAGAGACGTTACTACTGATATCTAATATCATCAAATCAATGTGCACCGTGATGGCGAGCTACCTAGAATGGTGGCCACATTGCAAAACCTGACTGATAGAATTCAGTCTGCACCAAAGAAAGGACTAGACACGTCACACTAGTTACTAGTGTCCAATGAAAAAAAAACGCACAGCGTTTAGAGAACGTTCCTAACCTCTATGGAATAAGGTAGCAATGCTAAAATTGAAGATAAGTGTATATAAAAGAAAATAATAATGAAACGTGATCACTTTTCGTTTAAGTCCGTTTTGATTTCCCGTTGACTGATTCAACTAAAATGTTCCTAGTCTGTTGACATCTGAGCTCTTAATACGGACGTTTTAACGGTGTCTGAAAATGAACATGAAGTGATTTGGAGCCATAATGTTAAGTTCCCAGCTGTGATCAAATTTTTATAATCCAATTTGTGATTCTTTTATCAAGCTAGGAGCAAGCATGACATCGAAGGTTGATCATTTCCATCCAATTAATCAACAGGAGAGTCGAAATTGAATTAAAGACAAATAATAACTAGTGCTCGTTGCACAAGACGGGGCTTTCGTGGGTCCAAGTGGTCTAGTGGATAGAGCTTTGGCGTTTGAAACGATGAGTATTGGGTTTGAGTCTCAATGAAGACTCAATCACTCAGTGGGGAATGCAGGTACATCCAGCCGACTAGTCTCAAATAAGACGGGATGTACATTTCCTGAGTTTTACTGCTAGTCACCACTCACCAAAATTGATTACTCTTATACAAAACTACCTACCTGATTTATCTTCCCTACCTGTAAATAAATTATTTTCTCATTTTCTATGAGCTTAATTTATCTTGTGTCAAATCCATCTAAAACCATCCATATGCACCCTCAGCATCCTTTGTGTGTATTCAAATGTAATTAAGTTGCAGAACAAATTCAAACCCATTTCTTCTGCATATTGTATCCAATTCTATGCACCAACTGAATAAGGCTTCAGTTAAAACTGTTCACAAGTGATCAACGCCTCCAACACTGTCTGAAAGGAAAAACAAGAAGTCCCCATTTTGAGCTTACCAAGCTGCTGATTTAATTCTGACTAAGTCTTTTCCTAGCAAAGTTTGATAACACAAACCAGGAGAAAACTATTTTACATCTTGATTGCAAAAAGAACATGTCTGTTGTGAAGAGACAAATGAGTAAAAGACGTCAGATGAGATATATCACACCAGCTGTTGTATACACGCGTTGAAAAACTCTGTATTCATGATTGATTTGAAATCAGATAACTGTTTGCATGAAGACTTAAGACAAAGTCTGCTGACGCAATGTGAGAAAACACTTGATATACACCTAATATGTTTAAAAAATCTAAATAATTTGTGTCTGAATATTTCAGTATATGTATCAACACTTTTGTTTCATATTATTCAATTAGTATTTAAACCACAAGCAAATGGTTTTAGAGCAAGTTTGTTGGGAAATGCTCTACATTCTCTTAGATTCATATTAAACTAGAAAAAAATATCAGACAGACAGTATCTTCGTCAGTATGTATTTTCCTGACAGATGTAAGAAAGACACAAGGTTGTCAGAATAACAATAATAATCCTTTGTATTTCAAGGCGAGAGTTTAAGTTTAGGTTGGGACTAGTGACAAGCTAACCTAGTTAGTGAGACATTAGGGTGAACATAGAGAAGACTGAGGTGATGAAGTTAACCAAGGAACCGTAACAACAAGCAGCACCAATCACCATCAACAGAGGTTACTTCCTTCACTTATTTAGGAAGCATCGTTTCAACTACAGGTGGAACAGATGAAGATATCAAAGTCAGAATCGGAAAGGCAAGATACGCCTTCATCAACCTGAAACCAATTTGCAAGTCTCCTGCACTCATTCAGCATAAAGAACAAGAGTCGGATTTTTAAAACAAGTAGGAAGTCAGTCATTGCTTCTTTACGGATCAGAAACTTGGCGTATAACGAAAAGGATTTCCAACAGTCTACTGTAGACTTTCACCAACAGCTGCCTTCAATGGCTCCATGCTGAAGATCAAATGGCGAGTAAGAATTAGTAACAAGAAACTGTAAGAACAAACCGACTAAGAGCCGATTGCTCAATCAACAAAATGGAGATGGATCGGGCATACATTGAGGAGACCGTCGAATGACATTGCAATCCAGGCCATTACTCGAGTGGAATCCAAATGGGAAGCGATGAGTCGGTCGTCCTAGGGTGATATGGTGGAGATCGTGCGAAGAGGAGATCAGAGATTATGGGTAATCGTGGACCCAGCTGAAGAGGATGGCAGAAAATAGAACAAGGTGAATATGTGTTGTTGAAGCCCTATGTTCCACTCGGGACCCAAGGGAATAATAATAATAGGGTTGGTTTAAGGTAGATTATGGCGACGTTAGAGATTGAGTAGGGTAAGGGTTATGGTGAGAAGATCAAATTTACCTTTCAGGTCAATATATGTGTAAAACGTGGGCACTGTGGTAGGAAGTAATTCCATATTAGTTTGTTTATTAGATGTATCACACAACGATGAAACAGTATTATTTACTGGATGACGCTCCGAACAAAATTTATGGTTCATAATAATTCATCAATTATAATCACACGACTTTGAAACTTGAGTTTCATAGTTTTCTTTGTTCTCTCCTATTTGTCGTATGGGTAATAGAATTTTCCAGATATCTGCCTGGACAGGTGCTGAATCATTCCTATTACACGTGTTTGCAGTTGATTCAATAAACAAAGCTTCTGTTATCAATCTCTCCCTCCACCCTGTCACTTTAGATTTTAAAACTGTCATCCTATCCCATCCTATTGTATGGTTGTGTGTAACTGCATGTAGTGAGTGGTATAGCTGAACTATTCTCTAGATTTCTTATCTTATTTGGATCAACCAATCTGGATTTTGGTAGATTTTTATGTTCAGCTAGTCTGACTGCCCCTGTTCTACTAGTTTGACCTATGTATTTGACCTGACAATCATTGCAGGCAGGGTATTAGATAAACTAAATTGTTTTGTTTTAAAGGCTCCACAGGATCCTCTAAGCTTTGTCGGTTATCTGGAAATTACACCCACGACAAATAGGAAAACAAAATATTAAATTAACAATAATTGTTCAAAACGTCATCCAGTAAATAATGCTGTTTCATTATTGTGTGATACATCTAATAAACAAACTAATGTGGAATTACCTTTCAAGGCTATGACTCTTCCTAAAGTTATTACGACTCTGTTAGGTACTCTATTGGTGCCTAAAATTTATCTTCGCCAATGGGTTTATCAGAAATATCTAGAAGGTGAAGGGCATATAAGCGGTAGTTTTATTTATTTAGAGGTAAGGAGATTAACAAAGCTAAATATATATACAATAAATAAGACTAGACTTAGAAATACGTAATCAAAAATTGTTTACGGAAATGATGGAGCAAAGTAGAACTTGTATCTGTCAACTTGACAATATGGGAATGAAATCACAATGGGAACAATTCAGAGTCATTTTTAGGCTGCTAATAAATTTATTATTTCCTATGAATGTCAGTGAAACAACGTATATTATTTCTTAGAATGAAAATTTATATATATATATACTTCAGATTCATTGCGTTATTAATGTTATAAGTCAGAATTAGCCTAAGTGTAACGTGCATACCTGCTAAGTGGTAATAATTCATTGTCCTACTGTTTCCAGAGTTTTAGTTCCTATTTAATGAAATGTGTATAAAAATCTGCTTTTAAGCTATCTCATATTCACGTTTCATTTTTTTCTCACTCATTTAATGCAATGTATAATTTCTTAAATCACCAAATTTGTATGTTCACTATTTCTGGACTACTTGGCAAGCCAACAGGATTTCTCACCAGATGTCTCCTGTATATTCGCTGGTTATTGTGCGTAGCCAGAGTCATGTTGTTAAGTCCCTGCTTCTGACTGAATTCTGTAAATCAAATCTGCAGTGTTATGATCAAGCTAGGAGACTTATGTTCGTCATTGGTGTGGGGTGCTTGAAAGAAATCAGCATTGACAAACCTTTAGATTTTGCCTCAATAAGCAGAAAAAAATTGCACCGCATTTCCTTCTGTGAGAATCTATTGCATATGCACTAAAGATAGATTGAGTAAGGAGTTGAAATCTTTCAGTAACACTAATAATAGGTGAAATTAAAACAGAGAGACCAATAGTCTACGAAGAAAACTAATTGTAAGTCTAAAATTCAACGCAGAAACATACAGTTAGTGAAGTTCTACGAAGCTGCATGTCGACAGCAATTCGAAGAAAGTTCTTTGCTGAATCTCTAAGTTTTACCTTCCTGCTGCATGATGTTGTTCACCAAAACGTCAAAGACAAGATCCCGCTGTTGGAAACTTTAATCTGACTTTGCCAGTTCACTTGCTTCTGTGGAACTAAGTACATAGGCCATACCAGCCGGACGTCCTCTAGACTATAACTTCTGGTCATGCCGCAACATCAGAGACTTCATTCAATGTCAGATATAAAATACAGTAGAGCGGTTCAAAAGGATTTTGCTTACATCTTCCTCACGAAGTCAAAGCTGTAGCAGTTCATAAGCAGAAACCTAGACTTTTTGTTCAGAAACATCTTATCCGGCCTCTTTTACTACCGTGAACGTTTTCTTCCTAAAAAGTTGTTTAATAAACTTCATATAGTCGTTTTCATTTTTCAGTTTTATTCATTATTTTTATTTTATTTTCGTAATCGATTTTCAATCCGATTTCCTCTTGTTTCCTGTCAGTTATTTCTGAATGATTATTTATCACTAGGCTGATTAGTTGTCAACCCTCCTGATTACGTAAGACTATGCACAATTTTTCAAACGTTGTTATTACTTATACACTTCTGTTTATTTTATCACTGTCAGTAACCCTGATCTCTGTTGTGAATTGACATTGCATATATAACCCTCTTAAAAAAACTGCACAGCTTTGAAGTGAATTTATGAAAACAGATCTATTTTCTGACTTATCTGGCAGAACCAAAAGATCTGGTGGGTCTGAGGGTATCAATGAGGAGACCTTCAAATTGCTTCCTTGATTATGAAGTACGGTTATGGAGATATCCAGTGTAACTATGTAGTATTAAACTATTTCATCTTTATTCTTGTCAGTTGGGCTTTCCTTTCAAATTTATCTGCTTCATAGATATTAGAGGCCAAGTTAAACTTTAAGCACCACTAACTACCAATGGAGTGCGACCGCACCAATGACCTTGAAACGCTCACTGAGCAAGTTAGTGAAATCTGGCAAATAATGTTGTCATCATCAATAAAATATGCTCATCGAAGTGTTATGCTGTTAAATGGGATTTCTAGCAAGTTTCACCTTAGGTTTGGGAAAGATTAAGTTAAGGTTTAGGCCAGTGACAAGTTAGGGTTAGGTTAACCTATTAAAGATGACATTAGCGTTAGTTCAAGTTAGATTAGGGTTAGTGTAGGCATATTTTCACGTTAGGGCTAGGTTTAGGAAAGATTAGGGTTATTGTTAGGGTTAGAAGACCTAAATAATTACATACATAGAATGTGGTTAAATTACTCTGTTGATATAAGAATAGAACTTGTGCACTGTAGTAGAGTATAATTCCATTGTGGGTAAAATCTATTTTGATAAATTCTCACAATATTATACAGTAACATTTACTGATGACGTTTCGAGCGCAGTTTATTGTCCAGTAAATATTACTGTATAACACTGTGAGACTTTATCAAAATAAATTTCACCCACAATGGAATTATGCTCTGTTGATACTCCAACCTAAAACTGAGAGCTATTTTTATCAAATGTGAGAGGAAGGTATCCTCTTTAACACTTTTGCACAGTTTTTATGCATTTTTTCATAAATATATGTATTCCATACACAAAAATGCCTTCTTCACGTGATTGGTTCTTTCGAGGTCGTTCACTGATTGGCAGTTGGTGGTGCTTAAAGTTTAACTTTGCCATCTGAAATATTTTGTTACCTTAGTTAGTTGTTGCAGGTATTTAACAACTTCCATCCGGCAATAAAATTCACTCTTGAAATGGAAAACGAATTCAAAATTCTTTGTCTTGATATGGAACTAACAAGAAGACCTGTACGAACCTTAAGAAGGTCAGCCCACTGAAAACCTACGTGGAACGATCAACTGACTGGTTTCTACATTTGGATGCCAGTTGAAAAAAAACGGAATGTAGTTAAATCCGTTGCTACAGGTATCAAACGATTCTGCAGCTCTGAAGCTCTAGAAGAAAAACTAGAATATCTGAAAGAAATCTTCATCCAAAACGGGCACCAACCAAGATTCACTGACATGAAAATCAAACCAAAAGTCTAGAGAAACGAAACATTACTTGTACCAAAAACGAAACTTTGCATAAACCTGGATTTCAAGTGAGACATCCTTAAGGAGAGAATTTCATCTTCTTTGAGAAAAACATTCTTCTCAGCAAAGCTAAGAGTAGTGTTCTCCAGTCGCTTACTGGTCTGAAGAAGCCTTAAGGACAAGATCTCGTATCTGACCAATTCTAAGTGTATACACCACTTGTTCCTGTAGAGCCAGGTGTATTGGTAATGTCCTGTCCTATCTAAAAGGGTTCAAAAACACTATCCAATATGATTGCAGAAAGGTAGTAGTGGCTGTATGAGGAGTGCGACAATTAAACACCTTGTCAACACTGGCCATTCTGTCCCAAAAACCCATTCTTCAGAGTAGTCTACAGAGTGAAGAACAAGCTGCCAAAAGCAATACGCTTTCATCTCTTTTGTATTGCCGAGGCTCTAGACATTCAAATAAGAAAACCAGAGATCTGCATACAAGAGAAAATTATTCAGCCAATGCTACCATCATAGTGACAGTCCTATTGTTTTCTACCTACTCGATCTTGTTTTTAACCGTTTGTAGCTCTTGAATTCCTTACGTGATTTCGCATTTCTCTTTGTTTCCATGTGCGCCCTGATTACAAGTCATTCATTTGATTATTGAACTTGTTGCGTAACTCTAATGTACCTATTCAACTCCTCTTCTGCACTAATAAATATTAACAGCTACGATTTTGAGAACTCATCACTTTTGTGACCATCCTATTTCATGAAAAATTGTATATAAATGTTTATAGTTTGGTTTGTAAGGGTTAGTTCTTTTTTACGAGTTGATCACGGATTCATATCAGTTAGAGAACCAGGGAGTACTGGACAGCTGTTTCCTCCATCCTAGTTTGGGAATCATCGGCAGTACGCACCCACTGGGTTCTAATGGTTCTCTAACTGATATCAGTCCGTGATCAACTCGTAAAAAGTATATAAATGCAATTGTATAGCTAAAGAAGAGAATAAAATTCGCCGAAAATAAGCTTCTTCACTGAACTACTAGTTTTGTTCTTTTCATTTTTTGAAAAGTCACTTTTTTTGATGACTAAATTTAATAGAAAGTTAGAACTTCATCTGTGGATCGACAGTATGAGTACATTTGAAGTTGATACCCTGGTACTATATGTGTTTTAAGACACACTGAAGCAACTTTGAATGAAAGTGAAGGCTAAGATCAGATAATTCGACTCACAAAACAATTCATAATGTTCGGATAAGAGGAATTGTAGGGATTCTGGATTAATTACGACTGTTGGATTTTCGTCATGAACAAACATTAGTTAGAGAGATCACTGGGAACCAGGAAGCACTGGATAGCTGTTTCGTCCTATTTTGAGATTCTTCATAATCATATAGTCTGAATATCAGTCATCAACTCACTACTGGCTAATGTAAATGTAGAACTTGGGCACTGTGGTAGAATGTAATTCCATATTTTTTTTATTCCTTTACGTTCCTAGTGGAACATAGGGCTCCAAGCTACTTGCTTGAAGTTTCCTTAGCAGTGGTGTTGATTTTTACAGGATGAGGCTGCTAGTCTCATGCCCAACCTTCCCTCTCTAACAGTCTTGTTGCTGGTTTAGTGAAGTAAGGGAGTGCGCCGGCCGGGGATCGAACCACGGACCACCTGCGTGGTTGCCGAACATTCTACCACTGTGCCACCGACGCACTAATTCCATATTAGATAAGTTTATTTTAATTATCACACAGTGATGCAGTATTAACAACCGGATGATGTTTCGAGCATAAATTATAGCTCATAATCATATCAATTTAGTCACACGGTTTTACAATTTGTCTCATATATATTTTCTCTCTTTCTGTCTCTCCAACTTCTCTTTGCTGTTTGTTGCCACTTTCTATATCTTCGGTATAGGCGTTGCGTCAATTCGATTGCTCGCGTTCGATGTTGAATCGACAAACAAAGCTTCAGTGATTAACCTCTCCCATTTTCCACTTGACTATATTACTTTCACCTTGCTCCACCCTATTTTGTGATTACATGCAAGTGAATGCAATGCAGTGGCTGAGCTTTGTTCTAGGTTGTTTAACTTAGCAGGGTCAGTTATTCTAGGTCTAGCTAAATTTTTATGTTCCAATGATCTGATTGAGCCCTAGCTACTAGTTTGACCTATGTAATTAACTTTACAGTTATTATATAAGACCGATTGCAGACTTTAGAAACACCCCGACGTATATGCTATCAAAATTTCTCTCGACAATACTAAGACCAACAAGAGACAACTCAAAAGCTAGAATAGTAGATTCATTAGAATTAGTGAGACGACTAAAAACCACTAAAATGGAGAAAGATGAAATACTAGTCAGCTTTGATGTAAACAGTCTCTATACGAAAATACCCATTCAAGTGGCCATGAATGCACTGAAAGAGAAACTAAAAGAAAATAATAGCCTAAAAGACAGAACACAGTTATCCGTAGAAGAGATAATAAAAGGGGTGGAATTCTGTCCGACAAGAACATATTTCACATTCGAAGGGAAAATATACCAACAAAATGGAAGAGTAGCCATGGGATCGCCTATCTCACCAATAATACCTGACATATTCATGGATTATTGGGAAGAGAATGCCCTTAAACCATTCAGGTCATCACTAAAATGTTGGTGGAGATATGTAGACAACACACTAGTAATGGTAAAGAAAGCGATATTGAGAGACTCTTTTCACACATAAACAGCCATGGTGACTCAATAAAATTCACTATGGAAGTAGAGAATGAAATTGGGGAACCGCCTATGTTAGACTGCAAAATACAAAGAATAACAGATGGTAGCATTAAAACGGAAGGAAGATTCCTTGATTATCACTCAGCTCATCCACTCACGGTAAAACGATGATTAATTCAAGGTCTTGCAGATAGAATACGTAGACTTACAACAGCACCAGAGGACCAGTGTAAGGAAATTAACGTCCTATTCAAAATGCTACTCGAAAACAACTACCCAAAAGAATTTATAAAAGATAATATAAAAAAGAGGGTAAAACCGGAGAATAACAAGATGGGAGAATGCGAAAAAACTGTCACAATACCATATAAAAATGGTACATCAGAGGTAATTCAAAGAAACCTCAAAAATATCGGCAATCGCATAACTTATAAACCGACAAATCTAATCAAAAATAATAAATAAATCAGTTGAAAGATCCCATAAAAATGATGGATAAAAACAACTTGATTTACAAAATATCTTGTGCTGACTGTCCGACTAAATATGTGGGGCAAACGTCCAGATCACTCAAAATAAGAGTGAATGAACATAAACACCTAACCAAAGGGCAACCAACAGGAACACAAGCCTACAAAAATCTTGAAAGAAATTCATCGATAGCTGCACATGCATGGGACAAAAACCACAATATCGATTGGAATAATGTGTGTATTCTAAAAACTAACATGAACAAATGGAAAGAAAGACTTATAACAGAATCGATATTCATTAAAGTCACACCGGATACGTGTAACAAGGGTGACTCAGTACAACTATCAACAACTTGGAATATAATTCTGAATACAAAAACATGAATGAGCAAAAATAATGAACTATATATATGAGTACAAATCATAAATGTGTGAATCAAACAATTCCAACAGTGGTGTGAACACGGGCAGTAATTTCGCTCGAAATATTACGAATAACAAAACCTATCATTGTGTGTAAACTATTGAAATATAATTATACTTTAGTTATTATATGGTATCTGATAAATTGTATTGTATTTTTATTCGACCTATTGGGTCCTTGAGACGACAAAGTTTATCTCTGAGAGAGTTGGTTGGTTTGTTGGTGGCACAGCGGTTAGGACGCTCGCCGACCATGCACATAGTCCGGGATTCGATCACCGGCCAACGCACACTCGATATCAATGGTCGGCCAGCAAAATTTGGGCTACCAATATCACATGCTGAAAATTCCATACTTGTATCAAAAATACTGTGTGGAGTCAAGCTATAATAAAAAAATTAAATAAATGCCACCCTAATTACAGCCTCGTTGAGAAACACTGCGTAAGGCTTCCGATGTTCCTTCTTTATACGACAGTAATACGGAGGCTTTGAATTCTAGAACAGTTCTGTCATTTTCATTAATAATCTTTTATTTTTCTATAGTTCTTCATACATTTGTGAATACATTCTGGTGGGTAGTTATTCACCAGTAATATTTCCTTTGTGATGATATTAGATGGTTGGAGGCAATCGGCAGGAAGCCTTGGACCTAGGTTTCGTGCTAGTTGGCACTCTTCAGCAAGGCGTATCTGCAACGTTGAAGGAACTCATGTCCCTTCTGAGATTCGAACCCTGATAGAATTCGAACCTGACTGGTAGAATTCAGTCTGCACCAAAGAGAGGACTAGACGCATCACACTAGTTACTAGTGTCAAATCAAAATATTTCCTTTATATCTTTTGACTTCGTCATTTAAATCTTCTGGCTTACTATTAAGGCTTTTGGCCTGATTGTGCAGACATTTAACTAAACCTATCTTTACCGATTCTCGATGGTGTGAAATAAATTTATTAGAGTGTGTTGGTTTCCTATTAATGCTATTTTTTAACCCACTATCTTGTTTCATTTTATTTTACAGTCCGTTATGGCCGACTCACTTTGTTTGTCTTCTAACTCTGAATTGGATTCTGTCTACCATTGAGTTTATATGTGTGAGAAATTGAGGTATGTGTTCAGATTTCAACATGGTGTATTTGTCATCCACACATATACACCATAACCTAGGACCAGGACTAAACGTTTTAAGAGCTTTTTGTTCCCAACTATCCATAAATATGTCTGTTATTATTGGAGATATTGGTGATCTCATTGTCACCCCATTCGTTTGCTTGTATATTTTATTTTTAAATTTGAATGCATTGAAGACATAATGTGTGACTGAACATCTAATATTATTGTATCAACCGAGAGCTTAGCCCTGTTTCTGAGCTCAGGATCAATGTTCATTTCATTTTCTAACAGCCTCCAGAGCTGTATTCATGAGAATAGTGCTACTGGTTACTGGACGGATTTTCTGAGGCTGCCATGGGAAGTCGTGACTAATAGGGGTCCACTTTGTCAAGTTGAAATGGTTGCTCATCGAAGATACTGACTGGTGAGGGCAGTGCTATGTCACGGATTGACAAAGTTAAAATTTAAGGGTCATTGAATCTTATTACAACTGGCTGAATGGTCAGTGAGCTAAGCCTAGAAATCTAAAGTTCCAGCGCCCAATTCTTGATGGGGTTGTGGATGCACACTGATCAAGATTAAGGGAAACAGTGCTCCCTTGGTTTCAATGACTAATTAAAGTAACAGCAGAAGGCACGACACGGAAGCCATGGTATATTTTCAAGTGATGAAACCACTATTTATATACACAAAGTTTTAAATTCTTTAACCAATCACTAAGCGTTTGATTTTGGTTTATATTATACGACGTGAAATAGAATGTTCAAATACATGTATTATTCTGTTGCTAATGCATTATTGAACTATGAGAATATGTGAGAATAATATTCCTTCGGAACACGTTGTCTGTATCAAACCACTACTATAATTTATATTTTTTGATTAAATCCATTATTTTCCCCAGAAATCCATCTTGAGACTTTAAAAGGTCTACACTCAAGTGAATAGCTTTTTGTCTAAAATATTTGTAAACCACTTAGGAACAGAAGCTATGAGATGATGGCTTTTAATAACTTTTAGAGAACGACACGCTTCAATTATTGCACTCTGAAGGTATAGGCCAATTCTCATTTTGCAGAAACTTTAAGATTATTAAATGACTACAAGAACAAATATAGAATGGCCTAAAACATGAAATGAAATTCCATTTAAATTAGCTTCATTGTCAGAGTAGAAGTGGCTTTCATTTAACCTTTTTTTTTCACAGACGAAAGTAATTGTGTTGAAACAAAGAATAACAAATTGAGAATATAAATGTGATTCAGTTTTACCTTTTTTTCAGCAGGTCAAAAAAGGATCACGCAATATTTCATTTGTTTTTGTGAGTATTTAGATCTAAACATTGAAGGTTTGTCTTTTTTATTTGAGTATATATTTAGGTTTATTAATTTTTGACAGAATAAAATTATTACTATTATGGTTAAACATTTTTGCATTTAATAGTCGAAATTATGCAAATTATTTAGAGAGAAATTAAACTTAACTCATTTTCAAGCCTTATTTGATTAAAAGCGTAATGAGAATTTGCATGACACTTATGATATTATTATTATATTATTGTTCCCTTGGGTTCCTAGTGGAACATAGGGCTTCAACTGCACGTCTCCACTTGCTTCTGTCTTCTGATGTACTTTTCACTTGCATCCATGTTGATCCATACTGTTTCAGCTCCTCTTCACACGATCTCCTCCATGTCACCCTTGGACGTCCCACTCTCCACTTCCCTTTCGGGTTCCACTCGAGCTATGGCCTGACGCGCGATGTCACCCAGCGGCCTCCTCAACGAGTGTTCAATCCACCTCCACTTTCCTCTGCATATTTGTTGAGCAACTGGTTCTGGTTTTGTTTGTTCCCATAGCTTCTTGTTGATGATTATTCCTTCCGGCCATCTGATCTTCAGTATAGAACGAAGACAGTTGTTGATAAAGGTCTTCAACCTGTTGGAAATATTCTTGGTGACCCGCCAAGTTTCTAATCCGTATAGAAGAACTGACTTGATGTTTGTATTGAAAATCCGAATTTCGTTGTTGATGCTGAGTGGAGTGACGAAGATTTCCAGATTGGTTTCAGGTTGATGAATGTGTTTCTCGCCTTCCCGATTCTCGATTTGACATCCTTGTCCGTCCCTCCAGTAGTTGAGACAATGCTCCCTAGATAAGTGAATGAAGTAACCTCTTTCAAATCCCTCCCGTTGATGGTGATTGGCGGTGGATGTTGCTGATGCTGTTGTTGTTGTTGGTTAGTTATTTTCGTAACCTCCGTCTTGTCTATGTTCACCTGGAGTCCTGTCTTCACCGGCTGCTTCTTCGACCAGTTTGTCGGTTTTCGCTTGTAAGTCTTCGATTTTGTGTGACATCAAACATAAATCATCCACGCGCGAAATTCAGGTCTTCTAGGTTCTTCACGTCGGTGCAGGATATCCCTCTCTTCTCGTTTCCCACTGTCTGACACATAATCCCTTCCACCACAGTTCTGACACTTATAAACTGGAGAATTCATCGACGGTAGTTTTAGTAGTTTCACGTTTGATGCGCTTCACTAAATCAGTAGTGTATTTCATGCATAAACAGCCTGATCTCTTAGCCAAGACTGACAGCTGCACCTGGTAGAATGTATGAAGAAAACAAGATTATTGTTATCCTGTAAACCCTCAAAGTACTTGAACGATATTGCCATATCCCGATGTGTTCTTCGGGTTATACATTTATGTGTGGTTGCACGTATATAGGACTGATCCACTCAGCTCTGAAGACTACGGCTACAGAACACATTTCTAAATGGCTAGAAAAACAAATTACATCGCCTGATACAATTAATATTGGAAATAGATACGTCATCTATCACTAAGCATGTTGTAGAAAGTTGATTTTGATGGTGTCTTTAAACTCACACATAGGACAGTTTTGCATCATATCCTTAGGGCACAGTAGAAAAACAGTTGAGTTTCATTCAGCTTGATTATAAAGGTGAAAATATTGCAGCAATAGTCAACAGAAGATTGAGTACGTCACTAGCCAGAGTATATCCTACAGCTAAGTTGGTTCCCGTCTATCGGACAACATGCTGTTTGGTGCAGTCAAGAGTCGACAGGTACCCTTATCATCCTAACTCCAACTGTATATACAAATTTACGTGTATCTGTGGGAGCAATTACATTGGGAGAACAGAAAGAAGGTCACACTTCCGATTTTTTGAACATTTAATGAAAAGTCTACGTCTCAAGGAAACAAACACTTTCAATAGTGCAATTGACAGATATTTCCTTGATATGGGTCATAAGGTGGAAATCGCAAAGTCTTTTGAAACTATCATTAGAAAAAATAGCTGAAGTTCTCCTAAGCAAATTCTGTCAAACGCTTGAAGCCTGATTTAAGTTTTCAGAAAGAAGCAGGTAACAGTCTTTTCTTACTATCCTGGTAACTGGATGTCTTTATTCTCTATTTCCTTTGATTACGTAATCTTTGACTTTAACCTCATCCCCGCCCCTTTGGTATAGTGTTATTTTTCTTGTCTCTTGTTTCTTGAACTCTGTAAATTGTAACCCAATTTATTAGTTGCTCATCATTTTATGCATCTCTTATCTTCATTACTTAACTCCCTTACCACTTTATACATACATTTACTTTGTTTTCACTTGAGCTGTCTGTGTAAAACTGTATAAGCTTAATTTTCTGAGCACTGTTCACTAAGTCCAGAACCTTCTTTCAACATACATCATGTAAAATTTGCAAGTATATTAAAACTTTTCTGTACATGAACTTTATAATAATTTATTTAGGCTGTTGGCAGCTGATGAGAAGCCAACGAAATAAATGTGATAATGGTAGCATATTATTCTGCGAAATCTGTTGTTGTCACTTGATTCAAATCCTTAGATTCGTTGGAACTTTAGCCACAAAAAGGCTTTAATTTGTTTTGTATGTTTAGAAATTATTTGTTACTACTTTGAATCTGCCTTCATGGGGCACTTTTCAAACTAACGTGTATTTTGAAGCAATTTGTTGGATGGTGCGTAGCACTGAAATCCAGGATGAGCATCTCATCCTATTAGGGACTCGTTGTCAGGATGTACCAACATTCCCTTGTGAGTGATTGAGTCCCCACTGAGACATGAACTGACTGCTCTCAGTTTCAAATGCTAAGACGTCATGCACTAGGCCTCTTGGGCAATGACAGCTACCTGTTTTGGAACAGACAACAGTTATTATTCATCTTTAATTCAATTTTGATTTTCCTCTTGATTGACTGAATCGAAATATTTGACCATTATTAACACGTAGTGGCAAGAAGTGAATCTCATGGTCCAAGTGGTTAAGTCGATAACACTTTGTCTTTTGAAACGAGGTGTGGCGCACTCGTGTTTCAGTGGGGATTTCAGGTATATCCAGCTGATGAGTTTCAGACAGAACATAATGGCCATCATGGATCCTACTGCTAGTCACCGCCCACTAAATAACTTCAGGTTAATTCTCAGACACTGCCGAAGCCTCCTTACTAGGAGCCGACATGTCAGCAGAGGTCAAACACTTCGGTCCAATCGATAAACTGGGAAACTGAATGATGTCAGCTCATGATGAAATCCTGCATGCAATCAAACTAAATCCCCATAAAACCAATACTTGACAATTAATCTGATGCTCACTAGCGACTGGCCGTATATAGGCAGTTAACCTGGGGTTCTAGTGGGAAGCCGTGACCAGTAGGGTGCAGCAGATTGAGTGTGAGGAAAAATACTCGCCGAAGACATTGGCTAGAGGTTGCGCTGTGGTGAGAGCTGTCTACTAGCCAAATTGGTAGACAGTAATTTACGTCAATATTTACGTTCTCAAGATTTGTCGTGAGAAAATGTGAACAAAGATTGATTCAAAACCGACCACAGCAGACTTTGCGTAGGCGGATGCAGTTAACATATAGAGGATTTGACATTCAAGAAACAGTCACAAATAGATAAAAGATTAACTTTAAGTGAGAAACAACCAATCGGAAGACTGTTTGTTTGCTTAAATATCCTTGTAATGTACATGAAAATATATGAATATGCGTTGATTTCCTTAATAAATGATCTGTTGCCTGACTCTTGCCTTCTGTCGTTACAGCGCTATTTCGTGAATTGGCAGAATTTAGAAATCAAGGACCATTGGATCGGGTCTCATTAGCTCGCCTTGTAACCAGAAGGCCCTGGGTTCGAACCCCGGTGGGTGCATGCTGTGAAGAGTCCCAAACTACGACGAAACAGCTATCCAGTACTCCCAGGTTCTCCAGTGGTTCTCTAACTGATGTCAGCTCATGATGAAATCCTCCATGCAATCAAAAAAAAACAATTAACACGTATTTTACTCGGTAATATTTCCACCCTATCGCCCCGGTGTTTTACCTCTTACCTGTGAAATTGACCTGTAAATGTTACACAAATAAGTTACATGTTTCAGATAAATGACGTTTTCATATTGTATTGTCGAGATTCATTAGTCGAAATAATTGCTCTAAGTTTCAGAAGAATTGTAGTTTAACAATAATATTTATGTGATAGTCCTACTAACTATTCTGACATACCTGCCTTTATAAACAGCCTATTTAAAAGTTTAACCAGACTGGCGTCGAAATTCACTGACAAGACTGGTATATGAGGAATAAATTTTGGAAAAACATATCAGACGTTTGTCAAACTAAATGTGCCATAGTAGTGACAACATTCAAAAAATAGTGTAAAACTTGTAATGGTGCTTTTTAATGGATCAGTTTTAATGTTACTTATTTTTTAAGCCAAATAATAAATGGTAATACAGCAAGGTTTAGGGAATTCATCAAATTTCTGAATTTTAACTTTAAAACATCCCCAAGTGTTGATTGGCATGATGATTGATTCATTGTAGTTTATTTTTTTAATCAGCCACATATTTTCTAATGTATTTCTGATAGTATATATATTATTATTATTGTTTCCTTTAATTCACAGAGGAACATAGGGCTTCAGTCTCACTTCTCCATTGCGTTCGGCTCTTTCTCAACGTTTTCACCTGGCTCCACGTCGGCCCACATGCTCTCATCTCCTCGTCACATGACCTCCTCCATGTCACCCTCACACTGACGACCAACCCGCCGCTTCCCTTTCGGGTTCCAATAGAGTGATGGCCTGGCGTGTGGTGTCACTTCATGGTTTTCTCAGAGTACGGCTTATCCACCTCCATTTCTTCCGGAATATTTGCCGCACAATCGGTTCCTGGTTGGTTCGCTACCAGAGGTCCCTGTAGCTGATCTTTTCTGGCCATCAGATCTTGAGTAGTATTGAGCGAAGACAGCTGTAGATGAAAGTTTGTAGTTTGTTCGAAGTGCCCTTCGTGACGTGCTGGCCAAGTCTATGAACCGTATGCTAAGTGGCACTGACTTCACATTGGAGTTGAAAATCCGGATCCCATTTTTCATGCTGGGTGCTGTTGACCTCCACACAGACTTGAGTGTAGTGAAAGCTTGCCTCACTTGTTGTTACTGTTGGCCAGGAATCTTCATCACCTCTGTTTTCTCTATACTCACCTGAAGTCCTGTCTTTGATGTTTCTTCTGCCAAATTGTTCCTTTTCACTTGCATACCTTCCAGTTTGTGGGAAATCAGACATATATCATCGGTGAAGTACAGATCCTCCAGGTTTTTCGTGTGGGTCCATTTTACTCCTGTTTTATTACTGCCCGCTGTCTGTCGCATTGTCCAGTCTACCACAATCAGGAAAATCATTGGATTTGGTATGTAGCCAGCCAGCCGGCCAGTCTTGTCTTACTCCCGTCTTCACTTCAAAGGATTCCATGATTTTCACGTTGTGGACTACTTGGCATGCAGCACTGTCGTACAACTATTGGATGAAGTGTATAATTGTTCGTTGCAGCCCGTAGTAGCGAAGTAGTTGCCAAACCACTTCTCGATCGACACTGTCGAAGGCCTTTTCAAAGCCGACGAAGTTGAGATAGAGAGGTGACTGCCATTCCAAGCTTTGTTCAATGATGATACGTAGTGTTGCGATTTGATCGATGCATAACTTGTTCCTGATGAATCCAGCCTGTTCCTGTCGAAGTTTCTCATCCAGGGTGTATATATATATATACCACTGTATGTACAGTATTCAGTTGAAGAGTCCTGTGAAAATTCGATGGATTCACTAAATTCTGCTTTATTGACATTTATTAATTCTTTTAAGTTCGTGTCGCGAAAAAGGTTTCTAATATTGCATATTGCTTTCATTCTTTAAATTTGAAAATGCCCTAAAAATTGCCGTATGGATGAATCCTCTTGGTCAGTTGTTAAACAGACTTTAACAATAATAATAATTTGCTTTATTCCAAAAGAATACTTTAAGAAAATTGGGAAATCCTCGTCATTTCGTACAATATTGCTTCTAATTTATTCAAAAACGGAAAAATATTTTACATGGTATATGTAACAGAAATTGATAATGGCAACCTTTTTAGCGTTAACAGTAACAATAAAGTCAATAACGTACAAAAAGTATAAAAGCACAGTAAAAATATTAATAACTAAAATGGTAAGGTAAGGGAAATAGTGTCATCATAAATTACAAATAAAATAAGATCAAACATCCATTTATTTTGCTATTAACATAGTAAGTTAAAATTCTCATGGTTAATACTTCCTTTGTCGTATAGAACGTGGGTGGGTCAAATAGGGTATCATTGAGCTTTTGTACTTAACTCTGCTTGCATGTAGTCTTTTATAACGACTTCTCGTCCTGCCTAATGCGATGCAGGAGGTGAGTTGCAAATAAAGATGGTGCTGAGTGTTGGGAAATATGGATTTAGCCGATTCCTCGTATGATGTCTGTCATCTACAATAATAGTGGCATACCACTCACCCTACTGAGAACTTTTAATACCCTGTGCAATGTGACATGGTCCTTTTTGAGTAGCCCAGAAAACACTTAGAAGGATAAGTAAAGTATAATAGGTAAGATGCAAAAGTTAACAAAATGTAGAGGCAGAGATTGAGTGATTGCATATCGTCTTAACTCCTTAATGTAGAAGGTTAGAGGGAACATATTAGCAGAAATCAAGAAGATATGGAATGACCAAGAGAGGTCAGATGATGGAATTATTCCAAGGTATTTTATGCTTGACCTAGTTCCCATTTCAGTACGCTCTATGCTACAAGCAACTTGTAAGCGAACAAGTTCGTGTCGATTATGTTTTTGCCTGAAGGTGAAGTTAACTGTCTGACATTTGATGGGATTTAATGCAAGACCGTTTAGCTAAGACTACTGGCTGACTGACTTCAGCCAAAAAGCTGTTCAGTTTTGAACAGTCAGATCACCAGCGTATTTAACGAATCTGATTTCGTCCAAAACAGGCAAGTCATGTAAGAAGAAAGAAAAAAGAGGTGGAGAGGGAGCAGCACCTTTGGGGATTCCAGCTTCAGTGAGGGGGGATTCGCCTTCATACACAATATACTACATTCCATCAGAGAAATAAAAATGCAACTAGTTAAAAGCCCAGTAATCTGTCGGTGTCAAGGTAAGTTTATATAACAAAAGGCATTTGGGCACGGAGTTAAAAGCTGTAGCGTGGTCCAGGAAGGTATATTGAACAGATTTGGCAGGTTTATCTAAGGAGGAAATACAATTATGATGTAAGACAGCAGCAGCATCTAAAGTGCATCTGCGCTGTTTATATTCAAACCGTTTGAGGTCACTAAAACATTTCAAAGAAGGTTCAAGGTTGAGTACACATAATTTCTCCATTAATTTCAGAAAAGAGAAGTAATTGCAATAAGTCCAAATCTAATATATGGTAGGTGTGTGCATGGTAGAGTTGGCTAACCTGCCAAGAGCAACTCAGCAGCAGCGACAAAGTCCCGCAAGAAGTTGTGTATATCTCCTTCTTAGAAAGCAGCAGGTCATGGGATCTTCACTATCCTAAGGCAGCCAACCCAAATGTAACGGCAGAACACAAGGGTATTTGACAATGGAGTTATTTATCGGCAGACCAATGTAAAGACATAAGCAAAATATGTCTACCATAAGTTAGAATTACAATTTTCACATATCTTCCATGTTGTGTTACTTTCATCTTTCTTTCATGATTTCTTCTCTTCACAATTAAATCAATCTCTCCACTATTCGATATTCTCGCAAACGACACACATATTTATGTCTGTATCTATATACTACTTATAAATCTTCTCAGTAGCACATGCGACATTATTGTCTTAAAATGATGACATTTATTTTTTAGAATCATCCTTTCAGTAATGATCGTGTTGATATTTGTCCTGTCGATACAGATTATGATGATGATATCAACTCCTGATAAAGCTAATAATACGATTAATGTAATCAAAGCGTATTAGTTGTTTTTTTCTGCATATCTTGGGAATATGCATGTATCAATATCTTTCGGACTTAATGTTCTATCTTATAAATATTCAGCCATGGAAACGTAGAATAATCACTGTTTATAGTATAGTCAAAGTCTTACAGGTCTAATCAACCGGAACAAAATAACTATCATGTTTTTTGTTCGTAAACGTGACATGCTTATTACTGCCTACATGGCTAACGTTATATGTTTCTCAAATGACAATCCTAAGCCTCTTTTACTTATATAAATGGAAAACTCATCCTTAGTTATTATAATTAGCAATACTAGAGGAAGCAAAATGGGTTGAAGAAACTGAAGAACAGGAAAGATGACGTTATTCTACTACCTGATAAACCAAGAGGATTACACAGAGAAAGCCAATGATCCAGTTAAAGGTAACAGTGGATATCAACAGCTGATGAAAAACCCTATACAAACATTAGATAATAAAATCAAAATATCATCGAATGAAAAAATGGTATCAGGACAAATTACAGAACAAGACACATATGTATATGTATGTATATATCCTTCACGTTCCCAGTGGAACATAGGGCTTCAAGCTAGAGACTTGAAGTTTCTGTAGCAGAGGTGATTATTTTTACAGGATGGGGTTGCTAGCCGCATGCCCAACCTTCCCTCTTTACCAGTCCTACTACTGGCTTAGCGAGGTAAAGGAGTCCGTCAGCCGGGGATCGGACCCCGGACCATGTGCATGGTCGGCGAGCGTCCTAACCACTGTGCCACCGACGCACAAGAAACAAGGAGAATTAAATCGGATAGACATGTTTTACCTCGATTTTACGGTAGGCCAAAACTATACAGACCAAACATCCCCTTACTATCGATGGTTTCGCTACTATGAAACACCAACATATAGTCTATCTATCTAAAGAAGTTTTCAGAAAATTAAAATATCTAAAAGAATCATGCGACCATTCTATCAATTCCCCAACTGAATTTAAGGAAAAAATCAAAAACATTTAAGCAGATGATTTATGAAATTATGGTGTCCATTGATGCTGCAGCACTATACACTTCAGCTGGTCCGAAAATAACATGAGAAATAAAGTATAATTATATTTCAATGGTTTACACACAATGATAATTATTTTTTATTGGAAATATCATTGTGTATAAACCACTGAAATATTATTATTATTGTTCCCTTGGGTTCCTAGTGGAACATAGGGCTTCAACTGCACGTCTCCACTTCCTTCTGTCTTCTGCTGTACTTTTCACTTGCATCCCTGTTAGTCCATCCTGTTTCAGTTCCTCATCACACTATCTCCTCCATGTCCCCCTTGGACGTCCCACTCGCCGCTTCTCTTTCGGGTTCCACTCGAGGGCTTGACGCGCAATGTCACCCAACGGCCTCCTCAGTGAGTGTCCAATCCATCTCCACTTTCTCCTGCATATTTGTTGAGCGATTGGTTCTTGTTTTGTTTGTTCCCATAGTTTCTTCTTGGTGATTCTTTCCGGCCATCTGATCTTCAGTATAGAACGAAGACAGCTGTTGATAAAGGTCTGCAACAGGCTGTTGGAAATATTCTTTGTGAACCGCCAAGTTTCTGATCCGTATAGAACAACTGACTGACTTGACGTTTGTATTGAAAATCCGAATTTTGTTGTTGATGCTGAGTTGGGTGACGAAGATTTCCAGATTGGTTTCAGGTTGATGAATGTGTTTCTCGCCTTCCCGATTCTCGATTTGACATCCCCGTCCGTTCCGACAGCCTGTAGTTGAGACAATGCTCCCTAGGTAAGTGAATGAAGTAACCTCTTTCAAATCCCTCCCGTTGATGGTGATTGGCGGTAGAAGTTGCTGCTGCTGTTGTTGTTGTTGGTTGGTTATTTTCATAACATGCGACTTGTCTATGTTCACCTGCAGTCCTGTCTTCTCTGGCTGCTTCTTCGACCAGTTTGTCGGTTTTCGCTTGTAAGTCTCCGATTTTGTGTGCCATCAAACATAAATCATCCACGCGCGAAATCCATGTCTTCTAGGTTGTTCACGTCGTTCCAGGATATCCCTGTCTTCTCGTTTCCCACTGTCTGACGCATAATCCAGTCCACCACAATTAGAAATATCATTGGTGACAGTAGGCACCTTTGTCTGACTCCTGTGTTTACTCCAAACGCCTCGCTGAGTTTTCCGTTGTGGATCATTTGACATGTTTCGTTGTCGTTCAGCTGTTGAATAAGGTTGATCTATTCCACAATGCTCAAACTTTCCACTGACACAAGAAACTATGTAGTAAATTTTCTATAATGATGAACAGATAAAATCACAGTGTTCGGCATAGATCGAACTCATAGAATTGTACCTTACAGTATGTTTCCAGTTGAGTAATCAGATATGTGAACAGATAAAAGGAACACCGATGGGACGCTCATATCAAGACTAATTATTGAAGCTGTTATTGCAAAGACCAGAATTGATAGTTCTACCTACAATTGAACTAAAAATCTGGCTACGTTATATCGATGATACATTTGTAATAAGTAAAGGAACTGATTTGTAATACGCCCACAAATTAGTTGACAACATATTTGAAGATATTAAATTCACAAGAGGAGAAGAACTTTCAAGTATTGGTCTCGTATGAATTTTTGTTTGATCGGTTGGAGGATTTCATCATGACCCGGCATCATTTAGAGAGAGAACCAATGGAAAACCTGCAGGAAGTAGTGCACAGCTGTTTCGTCAGCCTAGTTCGGGACTCTTCATCAGTACACACCTACCGACAGGGTTCGAACCCAGGGCCTTCTGGTTACAAAGCAAGCAAGCTTGTAGATCATTAAGCGACTGAGACCCAAGCCAGCAGCCAGCCCATAAATTCTAACTTCTGGCAATTCATGACATAGCGCGACCACTTGGTAATGTCTTCTTCGATGAGTTACCGCCTCACCTTCAACCTGCAACACCCTAATGGTTACGGCTCCACACTAGAATCCCAGTTCACTGCCTGAATAGGGCCAGTACCAATAATTGAAACCTATACTTGAAAAATGACCTGATGCTCACTACCGACTGATTATGAATGACAACAAATGAATAATAATAAATTCTCATGAAGAAGGAAGAAAGTTTACACAAACTCTCGTTGATAATAATTATCCAGACAGGTTCATCAGGAGATATAAAGTAGTCAGGATACCAAGCCCCACTCTCCAACTCGCCCGTAAGAAAGACGTGTACATCAACCTACTTTACATGGGACATCACAGTAGCTTGATAACTTGGCAAAGATTAAACGTTGTGGTTAAAAAGACTTCTGATGCAGCTAATATCATAATATTTAAGAATGCGAAGCCAATATCTCTATCTAAGCCCTTCGAACATGCGAAACATTATGTCACATCGTACTGTATTTACCGACTCCTCCCTATGTACGTGTGGACACACATACATAGAGAGTACTCATCAATGTCTGCAAGTAAAGGATGGCTTCAGAGCATATTCCTAAATGGCTTCAGAAGCAAATAGAATCCACAGAACCGATTAATGGTGAGAACAGAAGACCTAGCTCCTCTATTGCGTAGCATATTATAGAGAAAGGACACAAAACTGATGATTAACACATCTTTCAAACCTATCTATAAGACGTGTTTGGGGTGTATTTAAAAGTCTGTGGAAGCCCTAGCTGGCAGTTAGAAAGCTTAAACCACCTTCATGCATTCAAGGCAATAATTCGTCATCACACTAAACCTTCCTTGGAAAACTTTGTTTTGATATCAGCCAGGGTAGTTGTACTATTACCTCTGTTATTTGGTTTAGTGATCTTCACTGTTATTTTCACCTTCAATATATCCTTTTAACGACCTAGATTTATTTTCTCACCTCTAAACTCTTTATTCATTTCATATATATTCCTATGACAAGTCCGTGTGTGGTCAGATTGTTCGAAATGTGTTAGACAAATACATTACACATTTCAGACAAATTGCGTCGGTGGCATAGCGGTTAGGACGCTCGCCGACCATGCACATGGTCCGGGATTCGATCCCCGGCCGACGTACTTCTTCACCTCACTAAGCCAGAAATAATGCTGGTGAAGAGGAAAGGTTGGGTATGAGACTAGCAACCCCATCCTGTAAAACAAACACTGCTACAGAAACTTCAAGCCACTAGCTTGAAGCCCTATGTTCCACTGGGGAACGTGAAGGAAAAAAACATCTTCTTACGGCTTTGTCTAAATTCTCATGAGTCATGTTCATATTAAGTTCTATTTATATTGATTATAAACTTCAGATGGTGAATGATCATGTCAAGGACGGGGTTAGAGAAAAAAATATTTTGTGGTTGAATTTAATGCGCCTTGTATGTGTTTCAGAGTGTAAGTTAACAACTACATTTAATTACGAAAACAAAGCAAGTGTAATGACAAGGGGTATGGGAATTTATATGTACTGGGTGGAGGGCCATACCAAAAAGGCCGACATAATAAGGTATTTATGAATTCGCAAACTCCCCAGCAGGCCAGCGCAGTAATAATGGTTGAACCTGTTTCTTCTGTACACAGAGCACCGGTTGTTTTAGGTAAATCGCAATGGCCTCTACTGTTTGGAGTACTCGGTACCTGGATGCTTTTGGCAATTTAGTTCCCTTGATGAATTTAGACAAAGCTATTTGAAGATGTAATTTGTCTGAATCGATTCTTATTGCTTTGTTTAAATTTATTTGGTAGCCGGTAGATGATAGAAAAGTATTCTTCAATGCTGTCTTTGTGGCCCGGCCGGTTTGGACCAGGTGGCCTAATATCCAGCTGTTAATGTTTTTCATTATGCCTTTAATTAGCCACACTGGTAGGTGTTCCTGAGCACGAAAAATCAAGTTCCGAGAGCAACAGCCAATATAACTTGTTCCACAAGCACAGCTGAATTGGTAGATACAGGAAGAGGTAGCTAGTCTAGATACTTGATTTTTCAGTCGGGGAATCAAAATCGGTCGTGTGGAAAATAAGACTGCAATCACTAAAAGTTCTTTGAATGGGTTTTCTTAACTTGCAATTATTCCACTGGGTCATATATATAAAGATTCTTATTTACAGATGGAGAATAGTCCTTTTCTGCTGTCTTGGTCAAGTGTTTCGTGATGAACTTTTCTGGATAGTTATTTTCAATTAAGATTTCAGATACAATCCAAAGTTCATCTTCAGTCACCTCTTCTGAGCATACAGCTCTGATCCTGTAGTTAATAGTCCATATTAAATTTCTATTGTACTTGAGAGGAACAAAGCTATGAAAATGTGTATATTGTCCTGTCCATGTGCTTTTCCCATGCAAATTCCTTTTTATACTACCGTCTGGTTTTCTTGTAAGGAGTACATCTAAGAAGGCAATTGAATTTCGGGATTCCTCTTTGCACATCAATTTCATAGCAGAATGTACTTCATGGAATTGAGTTATTATTGTGTTCCTTTGCGAATCGTTATCACAAAGAATAAAGTTGTCTTCTGTTTACCTGCAATAAAATGAGAATTTTCTGATATAGTGGTAGTTCTAGTTAACTTAGGAAGAAGTCTACCAACATGGGACCCAGTGGGGAGCCCATTGGCATCTTGTCCACTTGTCTGGAAAGTGTGCCATCAAATTTAAAATTTACATTCATGGTACATCTTAATAACAATTCTTTTAGGATTTCTGTTGGGATGTCAATGTTTATCGACTCGTTATACACTCGTTCACATGTATAGTTAAGTGTTTCTACTAGAGGTACATTTGAGAATAGGCATGATATGTCCAAAGATATCATAGTTTTACCTTCGATATTATTATCTTTGATTTTTCCTACAAATTCGAATACATTGTTGACTCTCTGTTACACTATTTCTTCATGCCAAGGTTTGACAATACTGACTAACCGTCTTGCTAAAGAGCGGTAGGGAGACTTTTTACATATCAAGTATTGGTTTTAACGGTAACCCCGGTTTATATATTTTAGGTAGGCCTTATAAGCTTGGGGTATACGTGCCTGTCTTTGAAAACCACTAATGTTGTCAACTGCAATTATTCTTTTTCTTAATGCAGTAACTACAGAACCTGATGATGGAGTTATCGAAAAGAATATTCTCTATTCAGTAATCAACGGGGATTAAGTCAATAGGTGGTATGCAAACGTTAGGACAATGATATAAAGTCTAGGAGAATAAAAGTAAATGATGGCATAGTTAGTTAAAAGATCCAAATAAGTATCATTTTCGCAATTTGATCGTCCAAGAAGGAAGCATTTTCCAAATGCCCACTGCTTTGCAGCTGTAGGTGATAAAAACCTGAGTCTAAAGCCTAAACATTCATTGAGAAATTTATTGAATTTTCCGATCTCAGGATAATTCAGTAGCTAATCATTATGGTTAACAAGAGTTTTGAAGATTTCCTGAATGCCTATGTGTGTTATACGTGTATACATGGTGTGTTCACATATCTACATGCTGTTCACAAGCAATGCAGCGTGAACAAGTTGAAATTTATACACTGTATCGGTAGTAAACCATACTTAAAGCTTTATTAAAATAAGTATTACTAAATTTTTACACAAAATGAACTTGTAATTCCTTATGCTTGTCATGCAGAACAGTTTATTTTTTTGACGATTTCAGTGCTATATGTAAAAAAACTGTCATTGACCGAGATTCTGTCTATCATTCCCTTATCAAACCGTTTTTTACAAACATTCTAAACCTTAGCTCCATAAAGCGAATTGAAGGGATATAAAATTCACGGGCTTAGTGGATTTCAGCTGAGTATTCGAATGGATTCGCTTCAAAACCTAAAGATCCACGGTTTGATCACTCAAGGAATCGGGGATACACACTCCCAATAGAAGAAACATCTGTCAAGTGAAGCATGGTTTTTAATGATTTCAGTGATTTGAAAATTACCATTTATACATTTTGATGACAAAAAAAAACTGAGTGAAGAAATATATCCCTTTTCAATTAGTTCCTCATCATCGGTTCTACACATATATATGGCTTTTTACAACAAGATTTTTTAATGATTAAAAATGCCCATTGAAATTTTCGAAAGAATGGATACTGAACAAAGAGTACTCTTTTCGATACCTTCAGCATCAGGCTCTACAGTTATATATACATTATACTGAATGAATGAATTAGTGTTATTAACAACATTAATCTTTAAATAACATCGAATCAATAATTTGAATAGATTACAGTTCAACATCATCAACATAAAATAAGCTGAATGTCAGAAAAATTAGGAAAGATAATATTATAAATTCATGAATTTTTAGTCTCTACTGAAGTCCAGAGCAGTAGTAGTGGCTGGACTTGCTTCTTTTGTACACAAAGCAATGGTTGTTTGAAGCGAATTGCAATAGCCTCTGCTGTTTAGAGCATGCGGTGCTTCGATGATTTTGGCAATTTATCGGGACTCGGTAGATTATAGGGAAGGATTCTTCCAGGCTGGCTTTGAGGCCAGTTTGCACCAGATGGTCAAATAGCGAACTGTTAATGGTTTTAACTACACCTTTACTTAGCCATAGTGGGGTATGTTCTCGAGCCAGCACGAAAAATTAAGTTCCTAGAGCAATGGCCAATATAACTCGCTCCATCACAAGCGCAGTTGAATTGGTAGATAAAACTGTAAGTGGCTAGTCTAGGTTTTTCATCTTTCAGTCGAGGTAGCACCATCGGTCGTGTAGAGAATAATACGTGTAGTTCGCCAGCATTAAAAGTTCTTTGAACTGATTTTCTTAATTTCTTCGTAATTATCTCACTTGGTATATCGCCCTTAAATTTCAATTCATAAGAATTATCAAGTTTAAGTATACGAGGGGGTGGGGTGTGTGTGTGGAAATAACAGACAAAAGTCATCAAAACAAATAAATGGTATCTAGGTTTTGAGGGAGGGGTGAAAATATTTAATTACAGAATTCAAGATCAGTTAATTCGTAGAGGTTAGCAATTAGTTATTACATAATAAAGAGACTTGTTATATAATGATGATTAAGAAGGGTAGAATGACGAAGCGGAATTAAAAGTACTTTTGAAGCCCCTTCTCAGAAGTTGTGCTAAACTCCCACTAGTAACATCTCCCATTGAATCACAATCTTAAGAACACTGCTGTTTTGGAAAATACTGACAACCCTGGCTGTTTACTTGCTAGGTACATGTATTTATTCAGAATTTTTGTAGGATATCCACTTCCCTGTGCTCAGTCATGAATATTACCGAGTTCTTTACCCAATGTTACAAATATATGTCCAACTGGGTGGACCAATCATCTAACCAAGTTACGTTTATATTGCAGAGGGAGTGAACTCATCAACTGGCTATATCACACAGTTGTTGTAGGTTTCCAATACAATCGTCTACATATTGTTCCATCTGTTCGCTTAATCATTAGGACATCCTAAAATGAGATAGTCATTTTTCTCTTCCTCTTCGGTGAAAAATGTGACCGGATGGCTTTTTTATTGAAATCCTTCAGTATGTCCTCTGCCTCACTTCCTTTCCTCAAAACTATAAATGTATCATCAATGATGACGATTTTCTAACTCATGTCACTTCCTTATGAAATTTTGGGTTGAGATCATTAAAAATGTCCCAAAAACCGGAGTGTTTTTCGATTGAGTGATAAACCTTGTTTTTTTTTTTAAAAAAAACTGACTTTCGTTAAATAAATAACTTTGTAATGTACATTCCCCACTCACCCACCAAAAAAAGCAACAACTGGAAATCAAATATTGTTTGTTGGATGTTTTAAAAACAATGAGATTTCTTCATTAAAACATTTAATTGTAATTATTTGTTTATCGATAAAAGCAATTCAGAATCTGATATCATTTTGACAACAAGTAATAGTCAGTTTGTTGTGAGTGCTACTGATAAGCTTTATCAGTAGTATATAAAGAGACATCCATCGGCATAAAGACACCAAATATCGAGGAGATAAATTTGATTTCAGAGAAGGAAAATGATACAGCGTTGTTGAGATACATACATGACGTGACAGGAACATAAAGAAACTCAATATGCATGCCAGAAGTAGCACAATACGGAAGATCTGTGCAAATTGTGCCAGATACCAATACCCAGCAGGCATTCATTTACCAAGTGTTTCATATCCTACCGTTTCAAGTTCCCATTGTTGGTCTAGTGTCTACCATTCCGCGTGAAACATTTTGACTTACTGGATAATATGAGTTTTAATAAGTGAAAGCACCATGCTGTAAAATATTATCATATGAAGGCGAAATTGAGTTCGACTACTAAATATTGCTGAGGTTGTTGGGATCCATATTAAGAAGCCTAATATGTGAGTCCAAAAGAAGTTGGTTCAGACATTATCCTTTCTCCGCTGGCCTTTTAGGTTTGAATGATCCTGAATTTTCGTGGAATTTTCCTAATTTTAGCTGATATTCTTTTTGCTACTAAAGCTTTATTATTATTATAACTTAAGCATCTTTAATGAACTGTAATTCCACTGATCTTACTTTACAAATCGATATTATTTAAAAACACTAATATTGTTATTGACTACTATTCTAGAATATTCTATGTATATAAACATATATATAATTGTAGAGCTAGAAGAGGAAATTATCGAAAAGGACATTCTTTGCTCAATTATTTTGTGTTTTAGAGATGTCTGAATGAATATTTTCGCTATAATCTTTATCTAATAAAATATCAGTAAAACAAAAATATTGTTAGCTAATGAATTTTTATTGTCCATGGTAAATGATTGACATCGAGGGATTTTCAGCCTCACTTTTGTCTGTTATGTCGACGACTAGTGTTTCTATATTTACAGAGAACACGTTGCTACTGGATATCTAAAAGTCAATTTTAAGTAACTGTTTTTTAACAGATAAGACTTTCATGTGTCATTCAAAAAATCCATTAGCAAGTTTATAAGGCAAATGTGTTAATCAAAAGCATAATCATATGAATTTGTATTGGATGCATATGTATGTGGATATTTTCCATTAGGTGAAGTATTATTGTCTAGTTCTTTATGATTAGTTATGTCTAATCTCTACTGTATTCAAATTTCAAAATAAACCATATAAACAAACGAATCGGGTGGCAATGAGATAACCAATATCCCCAATGGTAGCAGACATATTTATGGATAGTTGGGAACATAAGGCTCTTAGAACGTGTAGTCCTGCTCCTAGGTTATGGTGGAGATATGTGGATGACACATACACCGTGTTGAAATCTGAACATATTCCTCAGTTTTCCATACAGGTAAACTCAAAAATAGTGGGAATCCAATTAATTCACTTCTGAGTTAGAAAACGAACAGGCTGAACTGGTCATGCTAGACTGGAGAATAAAACGAAAACAAGATGGTGGGAGGTCAGATACTAGCATTTATAGGAAACCGACACACTCTAATAAATACTTAGACTTTATTTCATCCCATCCAGAGTGGGTAAAGATAGGTTTAGTTAAATGTCTGTATAACTGGGCCAAGAGCCTAACTAGTAAGCCAGAAAATTTAAATATTGAAATCAAACAAAATAAAGTAAGTATTTATATATGTCCAAACCAAGTTCACTTTTAACAGTTTGAAAGAATTTGGGCATTGGGTATATGATATTCATTATAATAAAGGTTTTTGTATTTCCCAATGAATGAAAAACAAAACGATATTACTGCTTTTACTGACGTTTCGCTATTTAATGCTAATAGCTTTATCAAAGTATTATTAAACCGGAATTTACAAAATCTCAGCATATATATAACAAACAGTTAGGGGGTGAGAAAATAGACTTAGGTCAAGTTAGAAGGACATATTGAAAGTCAAAATAACAATGAAGATCACTAAACCAAATAACAGAGGTAATAGTATATCTGTTGTGGTATCAAAATAAAGTTTACTAACTTGATCATCGTTCGTCAGTCTGGGGTCATTTTTCGTTGTCAATTTGGTCAGTTGGTAAAGATAACAAAATCAAATGTAGATTGTTGGATTTGATCAGTGTTTAAATTTATCAAGGCATTGTGTGTTTACATAGTGAACTTGCTTATCACATTCGTGTTGATTTTGTCACTTCATGGGGGAGGGAGGTGTTGTAACCAGGTCAGATTCTGTTTTAGTCCATCATTCCTATTCAGGCAATTTGGATTTCACTCGTTTTGAAGTGCTTCTGATGATATTAAACGTTCTTTATGATTTCTGAAGATTTTCTGGATTATTTCAATATTGTCAAAATCAATTTTGTGACCTGATTCTATAGCATGTAGACCTATGGCTGATGATTTTTCAAGTTTTTCTAGTTCAACGGGATTTCTCGGTGGTCGAAGAGATGCTCTACGGTGTTCATTTCTTCTGATTTTGATGTTTGTCCATTGCATATCGCATCACATTCCAAGCATGTTATTTTATAGACACAATTAAATAGAGAATCTTTAAGGATCTGGTCTTTTATATGGACAAGGTTGTTTCGTAGTGTGTCTGATGTTTTGAAGGAAACTCTAATGTTGAGCTGATTGAGTACTCTTATGATATCATCTGACGTCTCTGCTCTATATGGTATGACGACTGTTGAGGTCCATGTTTTCGGAATGCGTTTTCGGCCATATTTAATATCTGTGTTGATTTTGTTGATGAAGTTCCTTGGGTAGTTGTTTTGCTTGAGAGTTTCAGAAATGTTTTATATTTCTTCTTTTTCTTTCTCATTCGTTATCAGAGAGTGTGCTCGTCTAAGAAGACTTGAAACAACTGAATTCTTTGCGCTGATGGGGTGTGATGATTTGAAGTCTAAATATTTATTGGAGTGGGTTTTCTTCCTGAATATGGATATACTAAAATGTCCGTTTTCCCTTCTCTAAGTATTACTGGTGAATAATGACCCACCAGAATTTATTCAAAAATACATGAAGAACCATAGAAAAACTAAGATTAGCAATAAAAATGACGAAATAATATAGAATTCAAAGCCTCTGTAGTACTGCCGTATAAAGAAGGAAGGTCAGAGGCCTCACGTAGGATTCTCAATGAGGTTGGAATTAGGGTGGTATTCAAACCAACCAACCAACCAAGCAACTAACTCTCTCAGAGATAAACTTTGGCGGCTTAAGGACCCTACAGATCCAATTAAGAAAAATAATATAATTTACCAAATACCATATGATAACTGTGAAGTTAATTACATAGGTCAAACTAGTAGATAGGGTGCAATCAGATCACTGGAACATAAAAATTTAGCTAGATCTAGAATGATTGATCCTGCTAAGTTAAATAACCTAGAAAAAACAAAGCTCAGCCATTGTACTGCATTCATTTATATGTAATCACACAATAGGGTGGGACAGGGTGAAAATATTTGAAAGTAATATGGTTATGCAGCGAGAGAGGTTATTCAACAAATAATATTAATGATTTACTTTATTCCAAAATCAGTTCTTGTGATGCAGAATGGAATTTCCAGCATTAATCACAATATTGCATCTAATTTCCTCAAATTATAAATAAAAATTAATCACACAGAAAATTTTCCACATTTACAATAGGTGTAATATCAAAAACATGCAGCATATAAAATGGAAAATAATAATAATGAGAACAGCTAAGGTAATAATAATAATACAAGTGAAAATTGCCGGGGGCTTGTTTCACACATTATTGTCAACGCGGTATAGAAATCCTGGCATGTTTAAAAATATTGACAGTCTTCAGCATTGTAAGAATTGTGACATAGTTCTGTTTAAGCAAACCAGGAAAGAATAAGGGTGAACAATAAAGGAGAATAGGTAGGATGCAAGAGTTTATGAACTGTAAGAAGAGGGGTTGAGTTATACCCAAGTGCCTTAACTTCTTAATGTAAAATGTCAGGCGGAATATATCACTGGATATCGCTAAGACATGGGAAGACCAGGAGAGATTAGAAGAGAGAATAAGTCCAAGATACTTAATTTCTGATTTAATTCCTATTTCACTGTCCTGAATCTTACAACTGTCATGAGGATCGACGGCTCCTTTCAACTGTCTTTTACATCTTATGCTGAAATTAACAGTTTGACATTTAGAAGGATTCAGTTAATGACCGTTAGACCCAGACCATTTACTGACTCACGACAGAAAGCTATTTATTTTTGGTACAATCTAGTTGGGAGTTAACAGCCATTGAAACTGTTAAATCATCAGCGTACTTCACAAAATTTATTTCATCAGAGTGAGGCAAGTCATGTAAGAAGAAAGAAAAAAGAAAAGAAGGAAGGACAGCGCCTTGGGGGACACCAACTTCAGTGGACAGTGAAGTGGAAGACTTCCTTTTATACACGGTGTACTGCCCTCTTTTGGGACTCGTTGACTGGATGTACCTGCATTCTGCAGTAAGTGATGATGTCCCCACTGAGTTTCGAACGCCAAAGCTTTATCCACTAGACCACTTGGGCCACGAGAGCCACCTCTTGTGCAACGGTCCATATTAATTATTTAATTCACTTTTAGATTTTGCTGTCGATCGATTGGACCGAAGTGCTCGGTCTCTAGTTGACATGTCAGCTCCTCGTGAGGGTGCTTCGATGATATGTGGTCATATACGCTGAAGTCAATTGGTGGATGGTGACTAGCAGTGAAATCCAGAATGTCCAGACATCGCCGAGTCGCCTGCACAAGAAGCCGACATGTCAACCTGAGACCGAGCACTTCGGTTCAATCAATCGACGGGAAAATCTAAAATTGAATTAAATTACATTGTTAGTTGGAATGTCTAAGTAAGCAGCAGTATCGTAAAGCGATCGTTCAGGAAGGAGTTTCACACAATTATTCAGTTACATATTTAATCAATCCAAATTTATATTTAAATAAGACAATTTGTCAGTACAGTTACTTGTTTCATATGAAAATATATTTGCCATAGATTGGTCTCATTGTCCCATATTAGATAATTTTATTCGGTGAAAGCACACGGTGCTACTGCATTGATAACTGGATGGTTACTGGCTTGAATGCCACTCTAATTCTAGCCTTGTTAGGAATCTTACACAGGACATTTGATATTCCTTATCTTCATGGCAGTGCTATCGACTCTGTGAATTCTTCACTATTTGTGTTATTATCACTATTTTCACCACTACTTTTATTTTTCCTATAACTCTTTATGTATTTTCGAGTTGTTTCTGATGCGTAGTAATACACTGGTATTATTTTCTCTATTGCTTTGATTTCATAATTTAAATCTGCTGACTTACTAGTTAGACTCGGCAGAGGCAGGAAGTATGACTGCATATAGCGAATTATCAGGTTGTCAGGATAAATTGCGCTCGAAACGACATTCAGTTATTAATACTGTGTTGCTGTTTATTGCATCAATTAAATGTATGTAATATGGAGCTATGTAACACCACAGTGCCCGAGTTGTACTGAAACACTAATGATTTCTATTACAGTCCTTTGATAAAAACTATTATTAATATTATTTTATTCCATTACGTTCTCAAGCTAGAGCTTTGTATTTTTCTGTAGCATTGGTTTTGTTTTCATGGGGTGACACTGCTAGTCTCACTCTCAACGTTCCCTCTTTTCAGGGCTTACTACCGGCTAGGCGAGGATTAGCGCTGCGTAAGCCGTGGGTTGAAACCTGGACCAGATGAGTAACAATGGTTCAGCTCATAATATACACCAGATCTTTTGGAAGGTGTTTAAATGTTGTACCGTCTTTCAATACCTTACCTTAAAATGAAAAGCAGCAAGATGTGATCAAAGTACTTCAAGATATTACTGAAGGATGATTTAGAAATGTCAAAGTCTATGGATAGTGTGTTCGAGTACTACATTAATCAACAAAGAATAAACAAAGGCAATAAGCCTGACTACAATACTTTTATCTTCTACTTATCATGCTACACAGTGTAACACAAATAAAATAAATATCACTAATAATAATCACTAATTGAAACTGTTAAATCATCAGCATACTTCACAAAGTTTATTTCATCAGAGTGAGGCGAGTCATGTAATAAGAAAGAAAAAAGAAAAGGAGAAAGGACAGCACCTTGAGGGACACCAGCTTCAGTAGGCAATGAAGTGGAAGACTTCCCTTTATACACGGTGTACTGCTTTCTTTCTGAGAAATAGAAATGTAACCAGCATTCTGTTTGACTTGCAGCAAGTTGATTCAGCAAGATGTCCCTAGGGACCGAGTCAAAAGCAGATGTATTGTCAAGGAAGGCACAACGAACAAATTTAGCCCCCTTGTCTAGACTGGAAGCAATGTTATGATATAAGACGGCGATTCAACACCACACACTTGCAGTCGGAATGATACAGCGTCTTAGCCGGAAATATGGAAAGTGGCAACAAACAACAAGGAAAAGAGGGAGAGAGAAAAACGGAGAAAATGTATACAAGACAAATTGTGAAACCATGTGACTGAATTGATATCATAATGAGCAGCAGTTTATGAGCGAAACGTCATCCAATTGTCAACAGTGCATCGCTTTGTGATATTTATCTTATACGGAATTACATTCTACCACAGTGCCCAAACTCTACACTTACATTAATAACTACAGTTTTGGAGGGTAATTTGAGTATAAAAATTTTAATTTCATTTTTATTGCCGTATTTAAATTCATTCAAACAATTAACTTTTGTTGTATCCCATCCGATTGCATAGTTGGGTGTAGTTACATGTAGCGCTATAGCTGAAATATTTTCTGAATTTCTCATCTTATTAGGGTTAACTGATTTAGATGTCGCTAGGCTTTTGTGCTCTGATAGTCTCGGTGACCCTGTTCTACTACTTTGACCCATGTATCTGACCAGTCACATTGACCATTATTCACGGAACTTAGTTTGATATTAGATAGTTGGAGGCAATCCACAGGAAGCCTTGGACCTAGGTTTCGTCAGCAAGGGGCATCTGCAACCTTGAAGGAACTCATGTCCCTTCTGAGGTTTGAACCCACGCCACCCAGCGCTGCAGTCAGAGACGTCACCACTGAGCTATTCACGCTGGCTCACGACTGACCTCCTGTAGGACTGTAGTGGGTAGTTTGATTGTATACTAGTAACTAGTGTGATGTGTCAAGTCCTTTCCTTGGTGCAGACTGCATTATATCAGTCAGGTTCGCAATGTGGCCACCATTCTAGTTAGCAGATACGCCTTGGTGACGAGTGCCAACCAGCACGAAACTTCGGGTCCACGGCTTCCTGCCGATCGCTTCCAACTATCTAATATCATCAAATCAATGTGCACCGTGACGGCGAGCTAACTAGAATGGTGGTCACATTGCAAACCTGACTTTCAGAATTTAGTTCGCACCAAAGAAAGGACTAGACACTTCACGCTAGTAACTAGTGTCTAGTCGAACTTAGTTTGTTTTGTGTTAAGGAAGGCCTACCAGTGTAACTAAATAAAGCTGTCGTAAAGCAGTGCGATATTAGACAGCCTGCTCCAAACAAGACACGAAGCTAGCGAGCATTAAAGAATCTTTCTCTATCATCTATCGGGTTCAAAATAAATTGCCAAAAGCATCTGGGCACCGAATACTCCAAACAGCTCAAAACAACGTGAGCTTTGAGTGCAAATGAAACAGGTGTCCAGCCACTATTGTTACTCTGGTGTACTGTGGAGTCTACAAATCAATAAATTCTGTCTTACTTTCCCTAATTTACCTGACATTCAGCCTAGTATTATATTTATATGTATTATCTCTTTTTGATGCTTTTGAGATTTAATCTATTCTAACTACCGATGTGATGTTATTTAAAACAATGATGTTTATAATAACAACGTTGCTTCAATTATTTCGGTC
>OX235274.1:39994718-40034480 GCA_944472155.2 Trichobilharzia szidati
CCAGCTGAAGAGGATCGCAGAAAATAGAACAAATTTGAGACGTGTTATCAAAGCCCTATGTTCCACTTGGAACCCAAAGGAATAATAATAATGAGTTACACTCTTCATATCATAAATCCTTCATGTCTATAGTAAGTGTGTAATAAGTATGCAATATTACCATTATACACAAACTAAGACCTTTATTTATTCTTAGCATTTTGAATGGTCACGATATTCACATTTCTGTAAGTTTTCTTGAACAAACCACAGAGACAGATAACAATTTTAGAGCAGTATGTGGAAATTGCCTAAATAAAGATGGGTACAGAAAAATAATTGATTCGAAGACCATTCCGTGACTAATTTGTTTACAATATTGATGCTAATTTTATTATTAGACAGAAGTGTGTAATTATTACTCCTTTTCTCCTTCACCTGTGTACCATCGTTCCAACGTGCACATATCTTTTGATGTAATCCTTCTTATTGGTCTTTATTTATGGTTGATTCCTATTCTTAATATCCAGCTGTACTGTTGAGTGACAGTGGACTGCTGAGGATAACGTACTGTTTTACAATTACGATTCTGTTTGAATGAATTCACTGTTATTCTACGGAAGCTGTTTGGTTTTGGTATGTTTGATTCCCACCGACAGAGTCTCCATCCCAACTAAGTGGGAATATTCTATTCGATTCTCAGGTATTTCTTACGGTACATTTTTGGTCAATTAACTGTATAGCTTGCTAACTGCATTATTGAGATTATTTTATATATATATATATATGCTCATCACATATAGGTGTATATCTGCTAGCACCAGGACATTTATTGGACTTATGAGTAAGTAGTGAAAGTTTGATCGGCTTTTCAGAAGAAAGCCTTGACTGTTTCACTGCGTTCAGACCAAAAATAATGGGGTTTCGGTTGTCATAAGAAGTATAGTCAGACAATGTTTTCCTGCAGTTACAGGCTGTGATACATAGAACTACCTGACAGTATGTAAAAATATATTGAAAAGTAATCCAGCTACGTAATGGGAGTGGTTAATCACCGAATCTTCGTCCATCATATCAACATCTAAATCAATGTGATAAAAATAAGGCAACATCCATCCCGAAAACAAGGAAACTACGTAAACAGAGTTTTATAAACACCTTGATATGAGTTAAGCTCAGAACATCATCTAGTTAATATTGCTGTATCATTGTGTTAACTGAAAAAAGTTCATCTAACACGGGAAGAAAAGTTTACGCAGGAGCACATTTCATCACATAAGCTTTCCCTAATTGGCTCTATTCCTTGAATAACAAGAATATTTCTACTTCGATCATAATTCTTTTTAACTTCCTGCATAATACTGGCATCATGTTTCGTTTCCCCAGTTTTCCCCAATTTTCAGAAAAGAAATGCTTATTCATTTACAGTTTGACAAAATTCACCTACGTATTTTATGATGCAGATTGTATACAGGTGAAATAAACCTCCATGGAATGAAATGTTTTCATCATTATCCTGTGTAGCCTATCATCATTAATGAAAAAAAACGTATAGATCAGCGAAGAGTCTCTTTTCGGCGAATTCATTTTCTTAGCTGTACAATCGCAAATATATATGTTATTTTGTATGTATGTGTACATTAAGTTTGTCAAACAAAACACAATTGAATAAAGTATAATTATATTTTAATAGTTTACACACAATGATAAGTTTTGTTATTGGTAATATTTCGAGCAAAACGTATCATTGTGTGTAAACTATTGAAATATAATTATACTTTATTTGATCTAATCCACAATACTCAAACTTTTTACTGATATTAAAATACAATTGGTGATAGTTATTTTAACTAAACAAGTGAAGATTGGGAATTGGAGATAAGTAATACGAAATCAGGCAAGAAAATTAAGTGTTAGTAAAATTAGGGTAGTAACAAAGGTGATGAGTTGTCACAAACAGTTGTTAAAAGAAGTTATGTAATAATATGAGTAGTTTGATGAGTGAGTTTTACTCAGGATGCATACAGGAACGAATTAGATAATGCGAAATTACGTAGGAGTTCTAAATGAATACAAGAACAGGCAAAGAAACAAAATGAAGTCATCAAAATAAAAAAAGATCGAATGAAATCAAACCAAAAAGTTGTTACCAAGACAGTAGAAGTGGTTGAGTAATCCTCTTTTGTATGCACAGCTCCGGTTTTTCTATGTGAATGGCCAGAGTTTCAGCGATACAAAGAAGGCGAAACTCACGTAGTCTTAGAGTAGCCAGACAATTAATACACTTATAAAAGTTGTGTTACCTCTCTTGAACATTATATGTCCAAATGTTTTTGACACTGGCTTCTTTTATGGAGTAGTGCACAATCACCAAATGACATTAGAATATTTATTTTTAAATGAAGTACAAACCATTATTGTAAAAAATTAAAAACATCAGTTAGAGAACCATTGAAAACTAGGGAGTACTGGACAACTGTTTCATCCTAGTTTGGGAATCATCGGCAGTAACCACCTACTGGGGTTCAAACCCAGGACCTTCTGGTTACACGGCAAGCTGGCTCGTATGCCATTCAGCTACTTGGATCCGATTCAATGGTCAACCCATGAATTCTAACTTCTAACAGTTAGTGATGTAGGGCAACCCCAACCAATGTCGTCGGTAGGACATCCATCCTCACACTTGACATTTGGATGGACCTCACTGTTCACCGACGACACTGGTTGGGGTCGCGCTAAATCACTGACTGATATAAGTTAGAATTCATGGGTTGGCCATTGAATCGGGTCCAAGTGGCTGAATGGTATCCGAGCTTGCCTTGCAACCGGAAGGTCCTAGGTTCGAATCCCAGTGAGTACATACCGGCGATGATTCCAAACTAGGATGAAACATCTGTCCAGTACTCTAGTGCTGGTTTTCAATGGTTCTCTAACTGATATCAATCCGTGATCAACTCGTAAAAACAAATCTAATCCTTACAAACCAATCATTGAAAATCATTAATAATGATAAAAATAAATCATTAAATAATAAAATATTGACCAGAATAATATATTAGCCCTATCCAGTTATTTTTTATTATTAAAGACCACAAGTTTTATTTATCCCAAGATGATATCACTTCGAGAACTATTGGAAATCTAGGGAGAGCCGTTATCTTCTAACTTGGGACTCTTCGGCAATACATCGCCACTTGGTTTCGAGCCCAGGACATGCCTGTTACAAGGCAGGCTCCTAGGCTGTTCACTCACTGTGACACGATCCAATCGCCCATGAATCCTAACTTCTTTAAATTAGCTAGATATGGGGACGATTGATCAGATGAAAATACCGCACAACAAACTCCGGTCTTATTCAGCTCCGAATTGGTTAATTTAAGGCTTCCATTAGAATCCGAATCATTTATGTATTCAGTAAAAACCAGCAAAAGTATGTTCAATGTCTATGAAACTCCCTATAGAGTCATTATTGACTGCACATAACTCATTTAACTCTGTATGAACTATGTAATCTTCAAATTGTAAGTTACTTCATGATAAAATATTCCCAAGTAAGATGTCGACGAAAACGAATTTAAGTAATTTGTGGACTTAATTCAAACGTATAATTCAAAATAGTGTTAGAGCTATTTGTGCAGAAATTCCGATTGGAGACGAACTTAAGGCTGTACAGGACATATTATATGAAAACAGCTATTCCGAGTAGTTCATCAGTAAACGCATGGCCAAGAAGGTTGAAGTGAAATTTTTGGTATCTGTCAACAAGAAGTATCTATACATACGACAAAAATTCCACGATGATACACAAAACGAGATAACATCCCACAAGTTGGCAAAATCAGTTCAAAGAACGTTTAATGCCGGTAAGCTGCAGCTGATATAATCAGGAGAAACCGGTTGTGATTCCACAACCATCAATAGTTCTATATTGGGCCACCACATCCAAACAGGCCACAAAAATAACCAGCATTGACGAGTCTTTCTCTATCACATAAATTACCAAAGGCCTCTAAATAGTGAACACTTTATACAGCAGAGGCCATTGCAAATCGCTTTAAACAACATGAGCTACGAGTGCAAAAGCAACAGGTCCAGCCACTGTCACTACTCTAGCATGCTGTGAAAGCTCGAGATTCATAAATTCTCAGCCAATTCCCTTAAGGTATCTGATACTCACCTGAGTGTTGTAATAATAATGGATATTATGACACATGCAGATGCCTATGAAATGTAATCTGTCGATGCTGTTGACTCAGTGTAATTTAAAACAGAAATGTTGTTAATAATAACGATATTTCTTTAATTAGTATTGCCATACAGATGTAGAACCTAATGGTGAATGTTCTTTGTTCATTGTTTAGCCTCTTAAAAGTAATTCCATTGAATAAAGCCATCTGATTCACTCACTAGTTTTATTATTAAATCATATTTCTTTTTCTTACTAGTTATTTTTAACAATTGTCACATTTCCAGCTCACTTAAATATTGACAGACTGCTGTTTGCAATGATAAGAAATAAATCATTCTGAAGGAAAGCGTAGAAAAAAGAATGAGCATTCTGCAAATGAAAAAGAAGAGTATCTACTGAATACTAACAGGGCATCACAGAACCTACTGCTCAAAACGTGATTTATTGTTTTTTCAATCTATGCAGTTATGGGTAAAAAAAATATGGTAATTATCATAATGCTGTTATCTCTGTTAAAGTATGCAATAGAAAGGACATGGATTTTATGACGAATGAAACACGTCTAGGCAGGGAAGAAGCATGCAGCTTCTGCATCCTACTAAAGCGTTTCCCCTACTTTCCCCATTGCTGGAAAATACTCACATCAGGACATTAGAGAGAAAAGAATAAGAAGATCAGTAAAGACTTTGAAAAGGCCTTTGACAGCGTCGATCGAAAGGAGATTTGGCAACTACTTCGCTACTACGGGGTGCCACCGACAATTATACATCTCATCCAACAGTTGTACGACAATGCTGCATGCCAAGTAATCCACAACGGGAAACTTACGGAATCCTTCGAAGTGAAGACAAGAGTAAGACAAGGCTGCCTACTATCGCCAATGATTTTCCTGATTGCAGTAGACTGGATAATGCGACAAACAGTGGGCAATGAGGAAACAGGCATAAAATGGACTCACACAAAGAACTTGGAGGATCTGGACTTCACCGATGATATATGTCTGATTTCCCACAAACTGGAAGATATACAAATGAAAAGCAACAAGTTGACAGAAGAAGCATCAAAGATAGGACTCCAAGTGAACATAGAGAAGATAGAGGTGATGAAGATTCCCGGGCAACACCACCAACCATCACCACAACAACAACAGACGACAATCAGTATAAATGGGAGGAACCTGAAAGAAACAACCTCCTTTACCTACCTGAGAAGCATCGTTTCAACTACAGGCAGACGGAACTGACGAGGATATCAAAGCAAGGATTGGAAAAGCAAGACAAGCTTTCACTACTCTCAAGTCTGTGTGGAGGTCAACAGCACTCAACCTGAAAAATAAGATCCGGATTTTCAACTCCAATGTGAAGGCAGTCAGTGCTACTATACGGATCAGAGACTTGGCGCGTCATAAAGAGCATCTCAAACAAACTACAGACCTTCATTAACAGATGTCTTTGCTCAATACTCAAGATCAGATGGCCAGAAAAAATCAGCAACAGAGATCTCTGGCAATGAGCGAACCAACCAGGAACCGATTGTGAAACAAATAGGCAGGAAGAAATGGAGATGGATTGGCCATACTCTAAGGAAGCCATCAAGTGACATCACACGACAGGCCATTGCTCGAGTGGAACCCGAAAGGGAGGTGGCGAGTTGGTCGTCAGTGCAAGGGTGACTTGTAGGAGTTCATGTGAAGAGGAGATGAAAGTGTGTGGGCAGACATGGAGCCAGGTGAAGACTCTAGCAGAGAACCGAACGCAATGGAGACGCACGGCTGAAGCCCTTTGTTCCTCTAGGAATTAAAGGATACAATAATAATAATAATAAAGATATCTTTTTGGCGATTTCATCCTCAAAAGCAGCTGCACAGTCGTATTTATATACATAGGTTTACACAAACACTGTTATCACTTAACTTCGCATAGCAACGAAGTAGATTGATGGTGATCATACTTTTTGTTTGATATTGAAATTTGAAGGTGAAAAGGTTGATTACAGGGGGCTTAGAAACAAAGTTACACTGGATTACAAAATATCTGTAAAATAACTTTTAACAAAGACGGGTGTCAACGGGAAGAGCTTGGAAACAAAATGACAAAAATTTTACAAATGAGAATTTTAAAAAATATTGATGGAGGGAATAAAATAACAAAATGAACGAAATATTTCCATACTGAGTCATAAGAAAAAGACGTAAATAGCGAAGAAAATTTTGCTCTCGACAATTAATCCTTATAAGCTGTACAATCGTAATTATATTTAACAAAGAAATCATTAGACCAATCAAATACTGGTAAAGTTTGTCCTCGAAAAACGTACTACGTAATGTAAGGTGTAAACTATGTGGGGTGGCTATTTGGAGATCAGAAAAGAGGCACGATTTAACATGACGTAGTAAGTTTGAGAAAATGATTAATCAGAATGACTGTGTAGAATGGACAGGGGCTAGTGGAAAAACGCATGAATACTTCACATCACTACACAGAGTCCCTCAATATCATGCAAAGGGACTTCGCATGCGTCAAATGTACTTAGCTGAGTCACTGGTTGTTTGAGATCTGAAACCGGATCTCCGCATTCAAAATCATTACATGCATTCACTATTCCTACCGTTGCCACAGTAACTTTCTTGCTATGATTTTGCTTCTCTTTTATTATGTAGGTTTAATACTAAAATAAGAACCTTACTCTGGCCACAGTAGAGTGAGTGAATGTATTTAGTGCTTTTGAATAGAGAGGTTCGGTTTCAGATCCTGAATAGCCAACGGTTCAGCTATGTGTAGATTGTGTATTCGAATTACTTTCATACGGTATTAAGGAACTCTGTGTTGCACTGTGAAGCATTCATATGGGGCTGCCTGATGTCCAGAATTGACAAGGGGTTCGAGGATAGAGCTGCTGGTGTTCTCCTTTTCTCCTCTGTGTAGCCAAGCTGGACAGTGTTCCAGAATACGTTTGTGGACTTGACGCTGTGTACAGCAAGCATACTTTGCTCCACACGCACAAGTAAACTGATAAATCCATACTGAGGTGAACAAAGTTAGACTCTATAAATAGTCTGCTGGAGAACGTGATGTGCAAGGTGGCTGCTTGAAATGTCTCCTTCCGACATTAGGAAAGGTGGTTTCTAAGAAATTCAGCTTTGATGTCCTCCTTGAATTCCAGGTTCATGAAGGAATTTTTCTTAGGATATTTGTGGTTTTTGGCGACGGGGGTTTTTCCTTCATATTTTTATCGATTGTTAAGTGTTCTTTAGTAGGGTTTCTTGTAATGAATTCAATTCATCACCTTCTATCATGTCTTCTGACACAGAATTTTCTAATCCTTAAACATAATTTATGTACTGCATTTCGCACTCAGATCAGTTGGACGAAGCTGTGGAAGTTGATAAACTCTCATGTCCATTCTGGCTTACGATAAATAACAGTATGCGAAAACTAGGGAGTCAAACCGAACTTGTTCCATGGTAAATGTAGAGGCTGAGCTACTGTCTTTTGAATACATAGCTCCGGACTTCCAATGCATATGGCGACCGCGTCTGTGGTACAAAGAAGTCTTAAACAAACACTGCACCAAGAAGCCGGAGCTGGTTTAAGAGGGTAGTCTATTTTCGAACTGTTTATGATTTTCAGTACACGTTTATCTAGCCATACTGGTAGACATTCCTAAGCACGGAATTCGGCGTTACCTCAAAACACAAAAATTCTTTCGTTATTATGGGTCGAAACTGATAAATGAGAAGTTATTCAAAAGAATATTCTTTGTTCAGTAACCATTCTTCTGAGATTTCTAAAGGGCATTATTGATGTAAGTATAAAACTTGGGCACTGCGGTAGAGTATAAATCCATTAAAGATAAGATTTTATTTTTATAAATCACACAGTGATGTACAGTAATATTTATTGATGACGTTTTCGAGCACAAACTATTACTGCTCATAATCTTATCAAGTTAATCACACAACGTTTTACTTCATTTATATACATGAGTGGAATTGATGATTAGACATTTGAATAAAAATCAACCAATATAGGATAATGTACATTAAGAAATAATAATAATATGAGTGTTATCAATCAAATACAATCAGATGGGAAATAAGACGATTGTTTTTATAGTCAAAATAAGTAACTTGTCAGAATGCTATAATTAGCTATGTTAGATTGTAAAATCAAATGAACAAAAGAAGATAAACTGCACATTAGCGTTTATAAAAAGCCAACGCTTTCTAATAGATATTTAGACTTTAATCCATCACATACGTTGTCTGTAAAGGCAAGCTTAATTAACTGTCTAACAAACCGAACGATAGCAGTAATTAGTTCAAAAAAAGACCTAAATGATTAACTGAAACAGATAAAGGAGGCATTGGCGTTAAATAACTATCCTTTAAATTCATTAGCATTATCAAAAAAGTTCAAAAGAAAAATAGAAATAACGGTGAAAATAATAATGATAACATAAATAAGAAAGAAAACAAGAGGTCTACATTAGTTTTGCCATATAAGGAAGGGACATCTAAAACCCTCTCTACGTATGATTCTCAATAAAGCAGGAATTAAGGTGGCATTCAAATCTACAAACTCACTCAGCTAGGACGAGCTCTGTAGGTTAAAGGACCCAGTTGACCCAATCAGACAAAATAATATAATGAACAAAATATCCTGCAATGACTGTGAGGTCAACTACATAGGTCAAACTAGTAGGTCAGGTGTAATCAGATTGTCGGAACATAAGAATTTAGCTGAGGTGAGAATGGTTGACCCTGGAAAGATAATTAATTTAGAAAAAAAGCTCAGCGATCGCATTGCACGTATAAGCACACAACCACACAATAGGGTGAAAGATCGTTGAAATTCTAAGAAGTAATCTAGGTAGGTGGAGGGAGAGATTGATTACTGATTCCTGGTGCATTGAGTCTCCCTGCACCCAACACAACACATGCAACAGAAATGACTCAATGCAAATACCAGAGGTATGGAAGATATTATTACCAATCAGTGAATTCATATACATTATAACATTCTAACAAGTTACTTATTTTGACTATAAAAACAATCGTCTTATTTCCCATCTGATTGTATTTGATTGATAACACTCATATTATTATTACTTCTTAATGTACATTACCCTATGCTGATTTTTATTCAAATGTCTAATCATCAATTTTTACTCATGTATATAAGTGAAGTAAAACGTTGTGTGAGTAACTTGATATAACTCTGAGTGGCAATAGTTTGTGCTGGAAACGTGGTCATCAGTTAACACTGTGTGATTTATCAAAATAAAATCTTATCCGCAATGGAGTTCTAATGGGCATCTATAGTCAAAAGAATTGATTTTTGATATTTGCAATAATCCTCAGACCTCTTAATCATTTGTTGGAATAAATCACATATATAACATATGTAGTGGAGAAACGTTTTAGCGGAATTCGACTAGTCACTTTAAGTCTTAACTATGCAGTGACGTTTAAACTACCTCTCTGAAATAATTATTCATTTCCTTGGTCATATATTTCCTGAACTGAAGTTGAGAAATCCCTTAGAAGTTGATTTGCACTTGCTTATGAATGATGGCCACATTTACCTCTTAACTGAGAGGAAGTAGTTAAGCAGTTGGCGTAATGGACATCACTGCTACTAATCTTCGTTTGCTTGTGTTGTATAATTAATAAAAGCCATTAGTCAATAAAAAGGTTTTTTATGGCCTAAGTAAGGAAGTATGCCTCCCATAAAAAATGTTCAAATGTAGAAAAAAGTAAGTCTAAGTAAATGATTTACAGGCATGTGACAAGTAATGTTAACATCTTAATGATTAGACTGTAATCAAGATAAGACCGAACAGTTCCACAATAATTGGGAGCCGAGTGAGAAGTAGACATACGTAAAAAATCAATCTCATGGAAACTAAAATAAGTAATTCCAAGGTTTCGTTACTATTATTAGACTTTTATGTTAAACACTGTAAACAGTGTATACCTTTGCATTAGATTTTCAGTGATAATAATAATGATAATAATAATCTACTTTATTCCAAAAACAGTACTTATAATACAGAATGAAATTCTCAGCATTTGTCACAATATTGCATCTGATTTACTCAAAATATCAATAAAGTTAAAAATTAAAACAAAATTAACTGGAAGAATTTGTCCACATTTACGATATAAAGTCAAAAATATTCGAAGCATGAATTGAGATTATTAAATATATTAAAATAACTGAGTTTGATTCAAACGGTATTGTCGATTCAGTTTGGAAACTTTAGCATGTAATAGATTATTGGATCTAATGTTTTCTTGATATAGTATAGTGACTGGAAATACAAAATTAACAGTTATTATGCAGCTTAAATGATGTTTACACTTATGAGAAATTAAACAAATAAAAACAAAAAAATTGAGAGGATTATAAATATAAGAAATACAACAACAATAAAGTTTGATGCTGTAAGGGTGGAGGAAATGGTTTATTTAGTAGTGCACAGAAGGTTAGTTAGTTCATATCTGACTCTATTTTCATCACATAACGTTCATGCCAAATATGGTATAGTGGAATTTTTATACTTCGGCGAACGTGCGTAAAGTCTTCTGAAAAGACTTCTTGTTTTACCTGAGGAGACATAGGCTTGGAGCTGCGGTTAGAGTTGATGCTCAGGGTCTGACAAATTTCCTTTAAGGAATTTGTTGCATGTCATTAAGTGCCTATCAGTGACAATGTCAACGATATGACCCAGTGGGATACCACTCGCCTTACTGACAATCTTCAGAGTTCTACGAAGTATGACATAGCCTTTTTTAAGCAACCCATGAAAGAATAAGGGTGAACAGTAAAGAAGAATAGGTAAAAGACACGAGTTGACAAAGTGTAACATGAGGAGTGGTTGAGTTATGCCTGAGTGCCTTAACTTCTTAATGTAAAACGTCAAACGAAATATTCTTTTAGAAATCGCTAAGACATGAGAGGACCAGGATAGGTCAGAAGAGAGAATTAATCCAAGATACTTAACTTCAGACTTGGTTTCTATATCAGTATCATCAATTTTGCAAGGGTCATAGGAACCAACGGCTTCATTTAACTTTCGTTTACATTACGTTCAACTAAAGGTTTTGGTTCACATAAGGAAAGGCTGACTGCACAATCCCCAAAGCTTGAACTGACGTGAAGGTGTGATTTTAGTTGATGCATGGCAAATCCTGATTAATTAATAAAGTGGATATGTATCACTAATTTCTCATACTTAATCTGCTTTTCCCGATTATATATATATCTTCGTATGGAAAGGTTAACAGATGATATGCAACTGTTCTCCCATGCACATACATATTATTGTACATCGCAAACATATGCTTTTTAATATTCTGTTATCCATATCCTTGAACCTTAGTCGAACATGATCAGTAAAGTCTAATGCAAAAGTACACAGTGTTTACAGTGTTTAACAAAAATAGACAAATAATAGTAAATCAAGTGTTGGTTTGCAGGGATTTGATTGTCTTCAGGATGTCATCATGAACTGACATTGGTTAGAGGACGATTGGAAAACCTAGGAGTATTGGACAGCTGCTTCGTCCTAGTTTGAGGCTCTTCATCAGTACGCACCCACTGAGGTTCAAAGCCACGATCTTCTGGTTACAAGGATCGGGTCCCAGTGGCTTAATTGTCTACGAGCTCACCTTGTAACCAGAATGTCCTTGGTTCGAACCTCAGTGGGTGCGTACTGATGAAAAGCCGCAAACTAGGACGAAACAGTTGTCCAGTACTCTTAGGTTTTCCAGTCGTCCTCTAACCGATATCCTGAAATCAATAATAGTAAGCCTATCGTCAAATTGTGATCACAGTTCAGGCAATTTTCTTTTTTCTTTTTCGATATCTACTCATGATCCACATGAATGGACAAAGATTTTAAAGACAAGGTAAATCCTTATGCATACCTCTGTTATTTTAATTTTGATTAATTTCCCTGAAGAAGTTCGTAACAGTTTGTCGAATGAAATGTTGGAATTACTTATTTTACTTTTACCGAGACTGATACAAATATACGTTTTACATGTGTCATCATTAAGTAAATAGTGCAGATCAAAGTTATCACAGTTTCGTTAGTATATTTTGTTCTAGATGCATTGGAGCTAGACACATAACAAGTATTGATTTATTCACTACAGTCTTTCCAGAGGAGTTAGTCGATTCCAGCTAGCATATATTTACTAAATATTTTAAATCTGTCCTCCCTACATTAATATATTAGCATCTAGGCAGGTTGAACATACTACATGTTGACAAAAATAAGATTGGCGGCCTGCTTGAATCATTGGTCTACCTGAATTTCCATTTAACACAATGCATAATGTTTTCCCTAATTCTTATTATCACAATAATTCAATTATATCTTTGAGTCGCAAAATGTACTCACTCACACTTTCAATTGGCTTTTAAACTACCGGTGAGCATTTTGCAGACAGGAAAGAGAAATATCACAATTGACTTGTGTATGCTTTAGATGTAAAAACATTGCGTCATGTAATATAAATAAAGATTGCTATTTTACTTGAAGATCCTAGGGGAGATCCTAGGAGAAAAAATAATGTGCAGTAAATCACGCTAAGAACTCTGTACACTGTGTAAACATTTTGTTCAGAATAAAGCTATTTATTTATTATTTATTTTCTAAAGTTTGGTTTGTAAGGATTAGTTATGTTTTACGAGTTGATCACGGAATGATATCAGTTAGAGAACCATTGAAAACCAGGGAGTACTGGACAGCTGCTGTTTCATCCTAGTTTGGGAATCATCGGCAGTACGCACCCACTGGGATTCGAACCCAGGACCTTCCGGTTACAAGGCGAGCTCGTATACCATTCAGCCACTGGGACCCGATTCAATGGCTCATGAATTCCAACTTCTACCAATTCGTGATTTTAGCGCGACCCCGACTATTGTCGTTGAAAAAAATTATTTCTTTTTCTCACGCTTAAAAGACATCTTAGTCTAGTTATATATTTAGAAAATATGAATAATTCTGAGGTTAATAATATTATTAACTGCCGTGAACAGGAAAATATTGTTTCGTTTGAACACCAACCAGTGTCATTTCTCTAGTACTTCGTTTACTGCAAACTGAATTCTATCAGTCAGGTTTGCAGTGTGCTCACCATGCTAGACAGCTCCCCATCATGGTGCACTCGGGATTGTTGTTATTAGATGGTTGGAGGCAGGAAGCCTTGCTTGACCTATGCGCTCACCAATGAGTAAGGCGTACCTGTGACCTTGAAGTAACTCATGTCCCTTCTGAGATTCGAATCCGTGTCACCCAGTGCTGCAGTCAGAGACGTTAGCACTGAGCTAATCGGGCTCGCGATTGACCTCCTGTTGGATTGACTGCAGCACTGGGTGACATGGATTCGAATTTCAGAAGGGACATGAGTTCCTTCAAGGTCACAGGTACGCCTTACTCACTGGTGAGTGCCAAAAAGCACGAAACCAAGGTCCAAAGCCTTCTGCTAGCCATGTAATAACAACAATTCTCAGTGTATCATGATAATGATCCACCTAGAATGGCGGCCACATTGCAGACTTGACTGATAGAATTCATTCTCAGATATTTCTTATAGTTGATTTTGGTCAAATATTCCAGCCTTATATATTGCTTGTTTTGTAACTGAGGTCTAATTTGATCCGTATAGATGCGTAATGGTATTTTTGAGGCAGTCGGGTGTTTTAATATATATTATGATTGTTGGCGTCTTTTGTGGCTGCAAATAATTCAAAGAAGTCTTGGTCACACTAGAACACTAAGATTGGTTTCCTGCGTTCAGATTATAAAACGTCTTATTTAGTTATTGCAATAGTTAGGCAGTTTAAGCTGAATGCAGGAAACCACGTATTTGGAAGATCTTTTGTTACACATAGTGAATTCTGACAACTGTAAACCCATAAAACGCTTATTTATTTAAATAGTAATATTTAATCTAGTGTTATTGTTAGAATTAGCAAATCAAAATTTACACATTTTCGAGGGCGGCGGGGGATAAAATTTCACCATAGTTTCCTTTGGAAAGCAGAATTATTCAGATCACAGCATATGATCTGCTAGCCAGATCAAAGTGATCTAAACACCGGACGGCCTTTTACTTGGTTTGAAGCCCAAGGTCATCACAAGTGTGCCTGGTTTAACTCAACCCAGAGAGCTGAATCAGTTCAAACCAACAAGTCTCTAGCTACATTTACATGGGCGAACTGGTAATGCTATAAACCAAATTCACGATTTGAAACTTAATTTGCAGTTTACGCAGTTCGAGTTGAGATTTCACCAAGTAGCTAGACAGAAATCGGGTGGCCTGAGCTGAGTCGAACCGAATACATCGCTGATGAACGCTAATGAACGAAACCACAGTGCAGTTTTTAGATAACTTCGATCGGGCCCGCAAATACTACTGATTGATGTGAGTACTACACAAATGCTCATCTCAATCAACCAATAATATAAAGCGTTGGAGGTTGGTATCCATTCAAAGTCTTTCCCACAGGTGATAATCACTGTTAAAATCAAAGTACAGTTGTGGAGTCATTAACCAATATCAGAGGCGCCCATTTAACACCTCAGTTCAGTCGAATCTTACTTTTATTTCGGTGTGTTTCGAGCTCAGGTGGATGATTTTGATTTGGCTGTGTTCTCTGAGCTGGTTGATTTCACTGAAAAGCTTTCGTTGTCCTTCTAGACAACATCTCCAGCAGACGCCTTAGTATGAAACGTACTTATCTGAATTCTCTATGAATGATTCAGTTGCATCTGCCGACAACCACTGTCATGACTGGTTGTTAATTTATATCTCTACTGATCAGATTTTGTGGCGTTAGATACAAAACATGTTTTAATTCAGCTGCATCATCATGCTTTGCACGTCTAACGAGTTTAACACCTTCAAAGTTCATACAATTTTGCGTTACACAAAATATGTTAACTGTGTGTTCACATTCATGATCCAGTTACTTTTTTAATAGGAATTTTGATGCGAAAACTGGAATTATTCCAGATTGTATTTATATTCAAATCAAATTTTATTACACCAAAATAGTCCAGTTAAATTTTTGAACAAAGCATGGAATGGCAATCAAACCGCTACCTCAACTCTATAGACTTTGAGAAGGCCTTTGACAGCGTTGACCGCGAAGTAATTTGGAAACTACTCGAGTACTATGGCGTACTCCAAATATTCATCAACCTTATTCAATAGCTGTACGACAATGGCACATGTCAAGTGATCCACAACGGAAAACTCAGCGAGGCGTTTAGAGTAAACACAGGAGTCAGACAAGGGTGCTTATTATCATCAATGATATTACTAATTGTGGTGGACTGGACAGAGAGTGCGAAACGAGAAAACAGGGATAAACCGGACCAAAGTGAAGAATCTAGAAGACCTGGATTTCGCGGGTGATTTATGTTTGATGTCACACAAAATCGACGACTTACAAGCGAAAACCGACAAACCATTCGAAGAAGCAGCAAAGACAGGACTCCAGGTGAACATAGACAAGACGGAGGTTATCAAAATAACCAACCAACAACAAAAACAACAGCAGCAACATCCAGCGCCAATCACCATCAACGGGAGGGATTTGAAAGAGGTTGCTTCATTCAATTATCTAAGGAGCATTGTCTCAACTACAGGAGGAACGGACGAGGATGTCAAATTGAGAATCGGGAAGGCGAGAAACACATTTATCAAACTGAAACCAATCAAGAAATCTTCGTCACTCAGCCTGCATCAACAACAACATTCGGATTTTCAATACAAACGTCAAGTCAGTCAGTTCTTCTATACGGATCAGAAACTCGGCGGGTCACAAAGAATATTTCCAACAGCCTGTTGCAGACCTTTATCAACAGCTGTCTTCGTTCTATACTCAAGATCAGATGTCTGAAAAGAATCACCAATAAGAAACTATGGGAACAAAAAAAACAAGAACCAATCACCCAACAAATATGCAGGAGGAAGTGGAGATGGATTAGACACTCGCTGAGGAACGCCGCTGGGTGACATCACGCGTCAGGCCAATGCTCGAGTGGAACTTGAAAGGTAAGCGGTGAATGGAACGTCCAAGGGTGACATGGAGGAGATCGTTTGAAGAATAGTTGAAACAGTATGGACTAACATGGATGCAAGTGAAAAAGCAAGTGGAAGACGTGCAGTTGTAGCCCTATGTTCCACTAGGAACCCAAGGAAACAATGATAATAATAATATGCAGCCTAATTACCCCCACCATACTTGACTACAGCCTAACTGAATTTTTTAGGTAAATTTTCTGTTTCTCCTATTTGTTTACTTTGGACCTGAATGCCTGCTCTTTGCTGACATGTCGGCCTCTGCTATGGACGCCTAGACGATGTCTAGGGAATAGCGGGAAGTAATTTGTGTTGATGGTGACTAACAGTGGAATTCAGAATATATAATTCGTCTTAATTCTGGCTTAGCACTTGGGTGCACCTTCATACACAGTCAGTGATGGTTTTCCCACGGAGCCTCAAATCCTGCATCCATCGCTTCCAACGTGAAGGCATTATCTAATAGGTCATGAGGGCAACGAGAGTCACATCTTGTGTAACAGGTACAAGTTATTGTTTGTGTCCACAGTAATTTCCCCCCTAAGTAGCCTAGTGCCTTATGCTTCGGTGTTTGAAAGGATGAGTCCGGATAACTTAACTGTGAACTATGATTTTAGCGCAAACACCAACTAGTGTCATCGGTGAGTATTTGTCCTCACGACCGACATGGTGAACTCCACTAGTAATGACTTCAGATTAGAATTCCAGGCGACTTCTTCATGTGGTGAGCACCAGATTAATTTTCAAGTTTGATCACGAACAAAAATCAGTTAAGGAACCATTGGAAAACCATCAAGGAGTACTAAACAGCTGTTTCGCCCTGATTTGAGACTATTCAGTACACGACGAAGTTTCCTGGATTTCTAGAAAGAAGTCATGAAATCTGTCAGATGGTGAGTGAGGACAAATACTCGACGATTGTACTGTCTGGTCATCGTGCTAAAGTCACGAGTTGATAGAAGTTGTAATTTATGAGCCACTGGATCGGGTCCAAGCGGCTGAATGGTCTACAATCCCACCTTGTAACTGGAAGGCCTTGGGTTCGAAATCTAGTGGGTAAGAACTGATGTTGATGATGATGATGATGATGATGATGATGATGATGATGATGATGATGATGATGATGATGATGATGATGATGATGATGATGATGATGATGATGATGATGATGATGATGATGATGATGATGATGATGATGATGATGATGATGATGATGATGATGATGATGATGATGATGATGATGATGATGATGATGATGATGATGATGATGATGATGATGATGATGATGATGATGATGATGATGATGATGATGATGATGATGATGATGATGATGATGATGATGATGATGATGATGATGATGATGATGATGATGATGATGATGATGATGATGATGATGATGATGATGATGGAGGAAACAGCTGTCTGGTACTCTTTGCTTTTCGGATGGTTCCCTTACTGGTGTCAGCTAGTTATCCAACTTGAAACAAACCAAATCTCCACAATATTTGCTTTATAAATTTCATTGGTAATTGTCTTAAAATCATACTCTCAGACCGTTGATCGATAAAATAGCAAATATTTTTAAATTTTACATGTTACTGTCCTCCTACAATATCACCCATTCATGTCTACCTATAGGCAGTTTGCGAGTAAAATGAAATAACGAGGTGGATAATAATGATAAATGTCAAGTTCCCATATATAGAAAGACTGAATTCTAGATAATCCATGGGCTTCCCATTGAATCAGATGACCGGCATATACAGTTGTTGAATGCTTCTTGTTTAACACAGTGAGGATATTGAAAATTTACGTATTTGTATCAGAAGCAAACGTTTTATTTCACTAGATATAACCTTTTTTAAGCACACTATGACAGACCAATTGAAATTAAAGTATTCGTCTCATTCTTTAGAACAAAAGGACTCTTTTTAAATGTTTCCAGCTTTTTTTTACCCTGTCATTTATTCAGAAATAATAGCTGAAGATTGTTCACATGATGTTGAAATGAAATTTCTCTAAAATAATAAAACCATTGAGTTGTTTTTTAGTACTTGTGGTATAAAGCCTTAAGACATTGTCTAAAATTTCGTTCATAACCATTTTCCGAAATTAATTCTCCTAAAAAGTTTGTATATGACGTTATAATTCAGTGAATACTGTCTCTACGATTACCAATAATTACTACTGATAGGCGAAATGAGACCAATAAGAACAGGATATTCCAAAACACCCACTCATAGTTGAAACTCTAAAATATCTGTTACATAACCCCGTTAACAAATAATGCAACAGAAGCTACCAGTAGGTTACACAGAAAAAAATAAAGGACTTCATGAAATCTTAAATGACGTACATTCATTGACTGCTAAGCGATATGTAATGTTGCCCAGAAGATGTGTGTTTTTTAAATAATATCGATTTGTTAAGATCTGTTTATAATTTCAGAAGTAAGAGATAAACTACCTGATTTTGCCTCTTCTACGTGCATCTATCAGTTTGACTGCTCCTGTGGAGCCACTTACATAGGCCGTGCAATTAGTCCTGTTTTTCGTGGGATTTCCGAACGCCATCCTATGTGTGGTTGAACAATGGACAAATACAGTCCGTTCATAGTTGTATTCTATCTCTTTTCGTGGATACAGACTACAAGGTTAATGCAAGTATGAAACTTGGGCACTGTGACAAAGTATAAATCCACTATAGATAACATTTTATTTTGATAAATCTCATAGTACAGTAATATTAACTGATGACCACGTTTCGAGCACAAACTATTGCTCATAACCTTATCAAGTCCCTCACACAACTTTACCCTTCATTTATATACATGAGTAAAAGCTGATTAAACATTTGAATAAAAATCAATGTAGGATAATGTACATTCAGAAAGAATAATAATATGAGTGTTATCAATCAACTACAATCAGATGGGAAATAAGACGAGTGTTTTATAGTCAAAAAAGTGACTTGTTAGAATGTTATGATGTAAGTGAATTGAAATAGAACTTTAAGATTATTTATTATGCTCCTCTGATTTGACTGGTGATAATTATATCTTCCATATATCTGATATTTGCATCGATTAATTTCTGTTGCATGTGTTGGGTGCATACTCAATGAACCAGGCAGGTATCATTAATCAATCTCTCTCTCTCCACCCACCTAGATTACTTCTTAGAATCGTAACCCTCTCCCATCCTATTGTGTGGTTGTGTGTTAATGCATGCAGTGCAATCGCTGAGCTTTTTTCTAAATTACTTATCTTCTCAGGGTCAACCATTCTTGCCTTAGCTAAATTCTTATGTTCCGACAATCTGACTACCCCTGACCTACTAGTTTGACCTATGTAGTTGACTTGACTCACAGTCATTGCAGGGTATTTTGTAAATTATATTATTTTGTCTAATTGGGTCACCTACAGAGTTTTTCCTACCCTAGTGAGTTTGTAGGTTTGAATGCCACCCTGATTCCTGCTTTATTGAGAATCCTACGTAGGGAGGGTCTCAGATGTCCCCTCCTTATATGGTATAACAGTAGATGCCTTATATTCTCTCTTATTTATGTTATCATTACTAGTTTCACAATTATTTTTGATTTGATTTTGCTTTTGGCCTTTTCTGATCTTCCTAATGAATTTTATAGGATAGTTATTTGACACCAACGCTTCTTCTATCTGTTTTATTTCATCATTTAAATCTTTTCTTGCGCTACTTAGTGCTATTGCTTAGTTTGTTAGACACTTAACTGAGCCAGCCTTAACAGTTAACGGATGAGACGAATTAAAGTCTAAATATCTATTAGAATGCGTTGGTTGATGTTAACAAAGCTTTTAGAATTATCTACTGTGTACCAATTAATCGTAGTTTTATCTCAAGAGTTCGTCTGTTACATTATTTCTGATGACGTCGGAATCCAATTTAAAAGGCCTAAATTATGCGTAAGAAAAAAGTTGGTTCAGACACTTCCGTTATCTTGGTCATCAATGTTTTAACTATCCCTAATTTATCGCAAAAATTTTCCTATTAATTTTATCTGATATTCACTTCAGTATTACGTTTACATTGACTATTATAACTTATATATATCCTTCTTGTTTTGTAATTTCATTGGCCTTAATAAGTCGATATTATTTATAAAAACCATTAGTATTCTTAATGATGACTGCCCTAGAATAAATACATAATTGTGAAAGCAAGAGAGCAATTTGTCAGAAAAGAAGGCGATTTGCTTGAACTATCATTCGTCTTCTAACTCATCAGGAAATATACAGACACTGTGAAGTGAAGAAATATCTCTTTTCAACGACTTCATTTCCAAGCTGTACAGTCGTATTTATATTGCGTAAAAAGAAGGCATTAAGTGGCACTAGAAACCGCTAGGTCAACATTGCAAATGATGATAAGAATAAAGATAATTAAAATGATGTATTAAGGGGTAGAGTTGAAGTGGATTAATTACAAAACTTTTAAAGATTATTAAATTAGTGAATTGGTATTAGGATTTTAAAAATTGTGGGTCAAGTGTTGTCTAAAAGACTAAGAATACGATGATGATAATAACAGTAAAGACGTTGAAGATGGAGTGAAGTGGGATGAATTCGAGTGGAAAAGTAGAATAAAATAAAAGAACATCACTATGACTAAGGTGAAGAAAAGAGTTTAACAAAACGTTTTTGAACACATAATTTAGGTTTCTGTCCATGTATAGTTAGAGCTTCGGCTGGCTATGCATAAGTGGGGAAAACGTAAGCCTTTGGAGTGATTGTATTTGGTCATGTAGATAACTTTAAAGGATAAATCACGTGGGGCTGAATGACCTGACTTCAGAAGGTGTTCACAGACTGAAGACTTTGACGTCCTTTGCTCACCTTTCATTAACCAAACCTGGTAGCGTTCAGCTACGTGTTTACGTGGAACACGCTTACAACGTCCAATGTAATCAGCTCCACATTAGCATGTGAATGAGTATATGCACATGGAGATGAGTGGTCGAATCATATTTCGGCTGGTAAATACTAAGTGTAAGTCAGCTGCATATAAATAGCGTTTAAAACATTTAGATAAACAACTTTTAATCACTTCAGAAATAGTGTCACTTTTGAACGCCAAACTCATAAACAGTGTCTTCTTTGGCACTGTGATTTGGCTGGTGACACTTTTTGTCTTGATGTTTCTGTCGATAAACCTTCTAGAATATCCATTAATTAAGAGGGTTGTGCGAGGGTTTTCTAGTTCTACGTGAATCCTACCTATAGAGCAAATTTTCCGAATTCCGGAACATACAGAACGAACAATATTTCTCTTCCAACCTAGAGGTACCCAACTGTTGAAGTTAGTGTACTGCCCTGTAAATGTTGACTTTCGATAAATCGACCTTTTAACGTATCATCCCCTCTTCTATCTAGCATCACATCTAAGAAGTGAAATGCGGAATTCGACTCTTATACTATAGTGGAAATTATCGATGTGTGACAACCATTACATTTTTTCAACCACTCTAAAGCTTACGTTGTCTCCACTTATGCATAGCCAGCCGAAGCTCTAGCTATACATGGACAGAAACCTAAATTATGTGTTCAAAAACGTTTTGTTAAACCCTTTTCTTTACCTTAGTCATAGTGATGTTCTTTTATTTTATTCTATTTTTCCACTCGAATTCATCCCACTTCACTCCATCTTCACCGTCTTTACTGTTATTATCATCATCGTATTCTTAGTCTTTTAGACAACACTTGACCCACAATTTTTAAAATCCTAATACCAATTCACTAATTTAATAATCTTTAAAAGTTTTGTAATTAATCCACTTCAATTTTCCCTTTTAATACATCATTTTAATTATCTTAATTCTTATCATATGTGCAATGTTGAGTTCTAAATACAGAACTTATCTACATACAAGTTTGTAGATGCTCGCTGATGAATACTAAAGCTAGACGAAGGAATTTCTATCCACTGATTCCTCCTTGAGTCTAATAAAGTGCTTCATAATGTGTGATAGAGCTGCGTGAATGGACTCTATGATCACTCTCTGCATCTGGCTGACAATTTCAAGTATGGAATATTAAAATAATTCAATTCCTCTGACTAGCATTCTAATTTATCTCACCATCTGATTTTCTGTGACATTACTGAATCTGTTCTTTTTAGAACAACACATTTAAGTAAACAATATTGTTCTTTTTATTTACCACGACTTCAGTTTTTTAGCTATTCCTGCGCTTTGGTACACCTAGCGCACATGAAACACATTTATTTAATTCAATTCGGGCTTTCTCGTTGATTTGTTGGCGCGAAGTCGTCGGCCTCAGGTTGACATGTTAGCTCCTTATGTGGATGCTTCGACGATGTCTGATTTTTTTAATTTGAATTAATTTGGCGGATGGTGACTAGCAGTGGAATCTAGGACGCACATTTCGTCCTCTTTGGGACTCGGCACCTGGATGTATTTGTATTACCCGGATGACGACTCTCAAAGAGTACGAAATGCGCCTCCTGGATTCCACTGCCAGTCACCATCCGCTTCAAAATTCAGCACATCTTTTTATCTCTTTGAATTCCAAGTGGAAAATAGGGCTTCAAGCATGAGTTGTGAAGATTCAGTCGAGGTGGTTTCATTTTTATAGAGTGGGATTACGTTGAACATTTCCTGTTTATTGAACTTTATACTGGCTTACTGAGTTTTAGGAGTGCGTCAGTCGATCATCGAATCCCGCGCCATGTGAAGCGCGGTTGACGAGCGTTCTACCGCTGAACTACCAATGCATTCATAAAACAGGTGACTGCTACAAAATGTGGAACTGGCCATTTAAAACAAATCAGTGTATAATTCATTTTTAAAACTTGATTTTAATGGAATTGCTGGTATTACCAGTTTATGGAAACTAAGTTTCAAACATACAATTCTAGGAACAGCTTAAGTCAAGAGCATGGTTTAGATTGATAAGAACTCTACGTGAATTGAGTTTTGGGACACATTCCTTTGGCGCCATACTAGAATATCAAAAGTTTTACATGACAAGCAGGTGAATAAGACATATTTTTACAAGCATTCGAGCAAAAAACATTATATGGTCAGGAAGACCTTGAGATGTTACATAAATTATTTACTTTTTCATCTAACTATGGTATATCCAGCTAAACTGACGTCTCATTTCCACTCGTTTTCCCGTTCCAGTATACACAGGCATGTTAATCTACTTCAGATGTAACCGAAATGTTACACTCATTTTAGGATCCTCTATCAGTTCTCTTTGTATATAATATATTTTCTCGACATAATTGGTTATTTATATCCATAACAATTTTACCTTAAGCAAATTTAAAGTCCCTATTGAGTTATATAAAAGAGCTGACTTTGAGCAGTATCAATCTCAAGCTGTACAAAAGCACATATTATTTTTATTATTGTATCCTTTAATTCCTACAGGAACATAGGGCTTCAGCCGTGCGTCTCCATTGCGTTCTGTTCTCTGCTAGAGGCTTCACCTGGCTCCAAGTCTGCCCACACGTTTTCATCTCCTCTTCACATGACCTCCTGCAAGTAACCCTCAGATGGACGACCAACTCGCCGCTTCCCAAATGGCAGGGTTCCACTCGAGCGATGGCTTGTCTAGTGATGTCACTTGATGGTTTCCTCAGAGTATGGCCAGCCAATCCATCTCCATTTCTTCTTGCCTATTTGTTTCACAATCGGTTCCTGGTTGGTTCGCTCCCAGAGATCTCTGTTGCTGATCTTTCCTGGCCAACCATCTGATCTTGAGTATTGAGTGAAGGCAGCTGTTGATGAAGGTCTGTACCTTGTTCGAAGTGCTCTTCATGACCCGCCAAGTCTCATCCATAAATTAGCACTGACTTCATATTGGAGTTGAAAATCCGGATCTTATTTTTGATGCTGAATGCTGTTGACTTCCACACAGACTTGAGAGTAGTGAAAGCTTATCTTGCTTTTCCGATCCTTGCTTTGATGTACTCGTCAGTTCCGCCTGTAGTTGAAACGACGCTTCCCAGGTGAGTAGGTAAAAGAGGTTGTTTCTTTCAGGTTCCTCCCATTTATGCTTATTGGTGTCAGTTGTTGTTGCTGCTGTTGGTAGTGTTGGTCAGGAATCTTCATCACCTCTGTCTTTCCTATGTTCATCTGAAGTCCCATCTTTGATGCTTCTTCTGCCAACTTGTTGCTTTTCGCTTGCATATCTTCCAGTTTATATGAAATCAGATATATATCATCGGTGAAGTCCAGATCCTCCAAGTTTTTCGTGTGAGTTCATTTTATGCCTGTTTCCTCATTGCCCACTCTCTGTAACATTATCCAGTCTAATGCAATCAGGAAAATCATTGGCGATAGTAGGCAGCCAGCTTGTCTTACTCCCGTCTTCACTTCGAAGGATTCCGTGAGTTTCCCGTTGTGGATTACTTGGCATGCAGCATTGCCGTACAACTGTTGGATGAGATGTATAATTGTTGGTGGCACCCCGTAGTAGCGAAGTAGTTTCCAAATCACCTCTCAATCGACGCTGTCAAAGGCTTTTTCAAAGTCGATGAAGTTGAGATAGAGAGGTGACTGCCACTCTAAGCTTTGTTCAATGATGATCCGTAATGTGGCGAGCTGATCAATGCATGACTTGTTTCTCCTGAATCCAGCCTGTTCCGGTCGGAGTTTTTCATCCAGTGCATGTTTGATTCTCTCCAGGATGATGCGGCTTAGTATTTTGCTTGGGATGGACAGGAGCGTAATTCCGCGCCAGTTCTTGCATTGACTTAAGTCTCTTTTCTTTGGTAGTTTGAATAAGTATCCTTTCTTCCAATCCTCGGGTACTTTGCCTTCTTTCCACACCTTCTCCAGTAGTGGCGTCATCAAGTCCGCTGTTGTCTCTTGGTCCGTTTTCAATGCTTCTGCTGGGATTCCATCTGGTCCTGCTGCTTTCCCAGCTTTTAGCATCTTGATTGCCTTCAGGACTTCTGATTTCTTCGGGGGGTTGGTGTTCACTGGTAGCTCTGTCTCCGTTGTTGGTATTGCTGGGCGCGTTGTAGATGGTGGTCATTTTCTTAGCAAACAAACCAATACTTTCATGACAATGAGATGCTCACTGGCAACTGGCCCTCCATCCAATCAAACAAATTCTCTACAAAACCAATACTCAAAAATGCTTTATCAAACTATTGAAAATTTTTCTAACCTATTTTGAAACTTTATGATTTCGACTGTGAACACTTTTTATGACTGTAAACACAGAAACAGAAAAACAAACAACCAATCAAAAAGAATGGACTATTACCTTTTGTTTTTGTCTTTGTAATGCTTTGCTTTTATAATGCAATTCATCTTGTATACTTTCACATATATTAATCATTATACCATCATCTTCTAAGTCTGCATTCGCCTCGGCTAATCGACGCCTTCTTTCTTCAGCATATCGTCTACATCGTGTTATCTTCTCACGAACTTCTTTGCTCCCGGCTTGTTCACCACCAACAAAATTACCTTCTAGTAATTTTAGTCTGTTAATTAATCATAAATTAAATGAATTGCATATTAGATAAGTTTATGCCAATAATCACACAGTGATGCAGTGTGAACAACAGGATGATGATTCAAGCATAAATTATAGCTCATAATCATATCGATTTAGTCACACAGTTTCATACTTTGTCTCATAAATATTTTCTCTTTTTCTATCTCTCCAACTTCTTTTGGTTGTTTTGTTGCCACTTTCCATATCTCCGGTATAGGCGTCGCTCTCAGTTAGACTGCTCGCGTTCGGTGTTGAATCGATAAACAAATCTTCAGTGATTAACCTGTCTCTATCTCCACCTAACTATATTACTTGTTAATAAATACTCTCACACTGTCCCCTCCACCCTATTTTGTGATTACATGCAAGTGAATGCAGTGCACTGGCTGAGCTTTGTTCTAGGTTATTTAACTTAACAGGGCCAGTTTTTTATTTTTTTTATGTTTTAATAATCTAGTTGGCCCCGATCTGCTTCTTTGACCTAAGCAATTGACCTCATTAACAGTCACTACATGGTATTTGGTAAATTATATTATTAATTTTCTTAATTGGACTTATTAGGTACTTAAGCCGACAAAGTTTATCTCTGTGAGAGTTGGTTGATTGGTTTAAATGCCACCCTCATCGAGAATCCTACTTAAGGCCTCTGACGTTCCTTTTTTATATGGCAGAACTACAGAGACTTTGAATTCTATATTATTTTTGTAATTTTTATTGATAATCTTAGTTTTTCTATGGTTCTTCATGTGTTTTTGAATAAATTCTGGTGGGTAGTTGTTTACTTGTTGTAATACTTTCTTTATTTATTGTTTGATTTCATTATTTAAATCTTCCGGTTTACTAGTTATGCTCTTGGCCTGATTATATAGACATTTAATTAAACCCAGGTTTTCCAATGCTTCTCTAACCAATGTCAGCTCATAATGAAATCCTGTAACCAATCAAATCCCTAAAAACCAACACTTGAATATAGATGAGATGCTCACTAGCGACTTGCCCTATTCAGGTAGGTAGTTCAAGTGAGAAGTCTTGACCAGAAGGGTGCAGCAGGTCAGGTGTGAGGACAAATACTTGCCGAAGACATTGGCTAGGGGTCGCGGTATTTCGTGAATTGGCAGAAGTTAGAATTCATGGGCCACTGGATCGGATCACACTGGCTTAGTAGTCTACGAGCTCGCTTTGTAATCAAAACGTCCTGGGTTCGAACCCTGGTGGCGTGTACGTACTGATGAAGAGTCACAAACTAGGATGAAACAGCTGTCCAGTACTCTCAGCTGGTTTTCCAATGGTTCGCTAACCAATGTCAGCTCGTGATGAAATCCTGTAACCAATCAACCGAATCCCTACAAACCAATACTTGAAAAAGAATATTTCCAAAGGTGTCATTAAAATTGTAAGTTTTTTAGGTGACAAATTACGTAATATAATAAACGTTAATCGGATAGAAACTAAAATAAGTAAATTGAGTGGGGTAATATAATCGACGAGACTGAGTAGAATTCAACTGAAATCGAACGAAAGTCAAGTTAGCAACAATCGCAGTAAGGAGTATAAATTTACGAAGGGGTGATGGAAGAAAATAATACAACTAAAAGACAAAAATAAGGTATCTGGTGCTAGGACAAATCAGGTCCATGGTAGATTTAGTGACTAAGTAAATTTCGTACGAATCATTGTTTATGTGGAGGCAGTTAGTCGAATTTCAGCCGTAAAGGTTTTCTTCAATGAGCGCGACAGGTGGTTTCCCAATATTTCTGCTTATGATCTTGCATTGAATTATAAATTCAAGTAGAGACGTCTTTTACGGGCAGAAATTATGGACGGCTGTAGTGGTTCAGGTTTCATAAATTTTGTGTTGAAACGTTCTGGATAGCTGCTTTCAAGGAAATTTCTTTTCCGAGTGTTCAGCTCCTCTTCTATAGTGTCAGGGTAGCAAATTTTGCGGATTCTGTGGTTCGATGAAAGGATCGGGCTTCTTTTTCTATATAGTGGCGTCTAACTGTGAAAGTTGGTGAGTTGTCCGTCCCATGTCAACTTTCTGTAGATGGACCTCTTTATTGTTCTGTCCTGTTCACGTCTTGTTAGTTAAACGTCCAGGACTCCTTTAATGTGAACTGGACTGCGGTGTGACAGTTCTTGAAAACATACACGATGTCTTCTAAATTCTCTTCGTAATTAGAGATAATGAAATTATCGTCCACTTATCTATTATAAAACCTGTATGTGTCAGTCATTTCCCGTAAGTATGTGTGTTGGAGTTTTGACATGAATACGTCTGTAAGCGACAGGCCTAGACGTAAGTAAGATGACAGCCACACCATCCTTTAGTCAATAAACTGCATTATCAAAACAGTATTTTGCCCTAAACTAAATGTTCTAAGTTCCTTTTATCCACAATGGAACTTAGTTTTTCGGGTTTGTGAACGGCTTCTGTTGAGTACGAAGTAAATTGCAGAAAGCCTCTAGGTACTGAATATTCCGAACATCAATGACCATTGCAATTCGCTTAAAACAACGTGAACTCTTAATACAAACGAAAGTCAGGTCGAGTTACTATTAGAACCTATAAACTCATTAAATCTCTCTTATTTCCCTTAATTTATCTGATATTCAGTTTAGTATTATATTAATGAATATAATCTCGCCCTTACTTATACTTCTGAAATGTAATCACTTCTCGATACTGTTATAACGGTGTAATTTAAAGCGTTTATGTTGCTAATAACAATATTTCCTTAATTATTACTGTCGGTTACCAAACCACGTTGCCAACACCGGTTCTCATCCGATCACTGAAACCTCTCCTAGTTTACTAGTCCTCTTATTGTCTAGCCAGTCCTAAGCATGAGAAAAGAGGGAAGGTTGGAAGTGAGGTTGGTATAACAATCCCCAAAAGTCGATCCAATCACTACAGAAAGTTTAAAGCACAAGAAAAGTATGAAAAGTATAAAAAATAACTAAACCTTTGAAGTGAAAACGGGAGTAAGACAAGATTGCCTACTATCGCCAGTGATATTTCTAATTTCGATAGACTGGATTATGCGTCAGACTGTGGGAAGCAAGAATTCAAGAATGCGTTGGATCAATAAGAGGACTCCAGAAGAGGTGGATTTCATGGGTGATTTATGTCTGACGCCACATAAACCCAAATATCTACAGGCAAAAATCAAAAGGTTGGCAGAAGACGTATGTAGCGAAGACAGAACTTCAAGTAAACACAGAAAAGACGGAAGTGATTTGGACAACCAAAATCAATCACCATCAGCAGAACATATTTGAAAGACGTTACTTCCTCCTCTAATCTGACTTAGCCATCATCTTCTCAACTACAGACTACAACACGTATGGGGATGTCTAAATCAGGCAGAATAGGAAGGGCAAGACAGGCCTTTGTCACTTTGAAATCAGTTTGGAAATCTTCCGTACTCTGCATAAACAACAAAATTGCGGCTTTTAAAACCAGTTTTGAGTCGGTCGGTTCACCTACATGGGTCGGGAAGCTAGCGCGCGCGTCATCAGAAGCATTTCCAACAGGCTATAGCAGACTTTTATCAACAGATGCCTTCTCTCGCTGCGTACTGAAGATCAAATGGCCTGTAAGAAAGAATTAGCTACGAATAACTTTGGGAACGAACCAATCAAGAACATATTACCCAACAAATATTTCTTTTAAATGGCGACTGATCAGGCACACGCAGAGGAGACCTTTGAGTGACTTCGAAAGCCAGACTGTCGCTCAAAAGGAATGTGAATGAGAAACGACGAGTTGAGAGTAGGTTCGACGGTGACATGAAAGAAATCATGCGAGAAGAAGGTGAGATACTACGGACAATTACGGGGCTAGCTAAAGTGGACCGAAGAAAATAGGAATACGGGGGGATGTGCTGTTGAAGCCCTAAGTTCCACTCCTAATCCATGGGAGTAATGATATATAATAATAATAATAGTATAATATTGAAAAACTTCATGCATTTATTCCCCTTGATGAATTTGAATAAAGCAAGAACAACAGTGGTTTGTGCATAATAATATGGTACCATCATTTATTTCGTTGGCTTCTCATCAGCTGCTTACAGCCTAAATAAATAACAGTTGAAAAGAAGCCTGTCTTCATTCAACTAGAAATGGTCAACAGAAGACTGAGAACGTCACTAGCCAGAGCCTATCCTGCAGCTAAGTTGGTTGCAGTCCATCGAACAACATGCTCTTTGGTGCAGTCAAGAATCGATGGATATCCTTCTCACGTTAACTCCAACTGTGTATACAAATTTACGTGTATCTGCGGGAGCAGTTACATTGGGAGAACAGAAAGAAGGACAGACTTCCGATTTTCTGAACATGTGCCGGAAAGCCCAAGTCTCAAGGGAACAAATTCTTATAGTAGCGCTATCACTAGGCATCTCCTCGACACGGGTCATGAAGTAGAAATAGAGAAATCCTTTAAAATTATCAGTAGACAAAGGAGTTCCACTCTCCTCAAGTTTGCCGAAGCAATCTCTATCAAACGCCTGAAACCAGATTTATGAGTTAAGAAAGAAGCATTTATTAATCTTTCCTTGCCCTGGTCTTTATTCTCCCATCTGATTACGTAATCTTTGTCTTTAACCTCACCTCCTTTTAGAATCCGTAATTTTGCTTGGCTCTTGTTTCTCTGATTTGAGTTAAACTCAGTAAATTGCTACCTAATTTATTAGTCACTCTGTATCTAACGCATATTTCGTCTTTATTACGTAACCCTTTTACCATTGTATGCATACATGTATTTTGTTTAAACTTGAACTGCTTGTGTAAAATCTATATAAGCGCAATTTTCTGAGCACTGTTCATTTACTGTGGAACTTTTTGTCAACTAACAACATATAAAATTTGCAAGTATGTTAAAACGTTTCTGTACGCAAAGCTCATAATTTATTTAGGCTGTAAGTAGATGATGAGAAGCCAACGAAATAAATGATGGTACCATATTATTCTGCACAAACCACTGTTGTTCTTGCTTTATTCAAATAGTATAATAAATGTAGAACCTGATGAAGAATTTATCGAAAACAATATTCCTTGTTCACTAATCACTCTCGTGAAATTTATTAATAGGCATATTTAATCAATACAGCTTTTTTTATTAGGCTACTTACTTTGCGACTAACAGTCACAGGTTTGAACTAGCTGAAGATTATCACCAGTTAAAGATAAATAGTGATAAATAGTAGGCTGGTATTTGACTTTTAGTTCACTTACTAAACATTCTTAAGAAGAAAAAAAGCAGTTCAAGCAAGGGGACATATTTCAGTATATGATGATCAAAGAAACATTTTTCCTTATCTTTATCTGGACCACATGTTGCAGAATATGTTTGTTTATTTAGAATTTCTGTTGAACTGATTGAAAAACGAACAAAGATTTCTATTTTAAGATATACAAAGGTAAACAAATGTTCACTATACGCTGCTGTCAGATTAATAAAAATAGCAAAAATTCTAGAAAGATATAAAGCTAACTAAGGGAAATTATTGAAAAGCAGATGTCAGTGTAATGAATAATGTTGACCCAGTTTGATTATCCCTTCTGTATCAAATTTTGAGAATGAAATATCTATAAGATGGCTCTTTGAACTCAGTTTTATTGATTGAGTAGTTAGTTTATATCGCTGAAACTCTTCCAGATGACCAAATGAAAGATTAGGTAATAAAAAGCAAATATCAACCAGATACCAAGCAAAATACTAAGCCGCATCATCCTGGAGAGAATCAAACATGCTCTGGATGAAAAACTTCGACCGGAACAGGCTGGATTCAGGAGAAATAAGTCATGTGTTGATCAGAACGCCACATTATGGATCATCATTAAACAAAGCCTGGAATGGCAGTCACCTCTCTCTGTCTCAACTTCATCGACTTTGAAAAGGCCTTCGACAGCGTCGATCGAGAGGTGATTTGGCAGCTACTTCGCTACTACGGGGTGCCACCGACAATTATACATCTCATCAAATAGCTGTACGACAATGCTGCATGTCAAGTAATCCACAACGGGAAACTTACGGAACCCTTCGAAATGAGGACAGGAGTAAGACAAGGCTGCCCACTATCGCCAATGATTTTCTTGATTGCAGCAGACTGGATAATGCAACAAAGAGCGGACAATGAGGAAATAGGCATAAAATGAACCAACACAAAAAACTTGGAGGATCTTGACTTTGCCGATGATATATGTCTGATTTCCTACAAACTAGAATGCATGCAAGTGAAAAGCAACAAGTTGGCAGAAGAAACATCAAAGATAGGACTCCAAGTAAACATAGAGAAAACAGAGGCAACACCAACAGCAACAACAACAACTGACAACAATCAGCATAAATGGAAGGAACCTGAGAGAAACAGCCTCCTTTACCTATCTACCTTTGAAGCATCAACTACAGGCGGAACTGACGAGGATGTCATAGCAAGGATCGGTAAAGCAAGACAAGATTTCACTACTCTCAAGTCTTTGTGAAGGTTAGCAGCACTCAGCATCAAAAATATGATCCGGATTTTCAACTCCGAAGTGAAGTCAGTGCTACTCACTATACGGATGAGAGACTTAACGCGTCATAAAGAGCATCTCAAACAAACTACAAACCTTCATTAACAGCTGTCTTCGCTCAATACTCAAGATCAGATGGCCGGCCAGAAATGATCAGCTACAGGGATCTCTGGAAGCGAACCAACCAGGAACCGATCGTGAAACAAATAGGCAGGAAGAAATGGAGATGGATTGGCCATACTCTGAGGAAACCATCAAGTGACATCACTAGACAAGCCATTGCTCGAGTGGAACCCGAAAGGGAAGCGGTGAGTTGGTCGTCAGTGCAAGGGTGACTTGGAGGAGGTGATGTGAAGAGGAGATGAAAGCGTGTGGGCAGACTTGGAGCCAGGTGAAGACTCTAGCAGAGAACCGAACGCAATGGAGACACACGGCTGAAGCCCTATGTTCCTCTAGGAATTAAAGGATACAATAATAATATAATAATTATAATAAACGAATTTGGAAAGTTGTGTGAGTACCTTAATATGATTATGAGCAATAAATTGTACTGAATTACACTGTGAGACTTAATGAAAACAAATTTATTTCACAATAGAATTATTCTTGTTCACTGGTAATGGGGTGCTTGTTTTTGTTGCTAGTATTTCTTGTTGTCTTGCATATGATGATTCATTCGAGAGTCCTGTGAAGTTATCAGTTGATTTTTTCTTTATTCGTCGTCCATGATCTGATGGTTGTCTCCACTATGTTTCAGTGGTTTCATCGCGTTAATCTTCTCCAAGATAGCTACCTGGTTATTCAATTTCGTAACTTTAGGTCCCTCTTACCTGCAGCCTGTTCCTTTTTAGTTGTCTGTGTATTATAGAAGTGGTTTTTATCTTCTCTAGCATTTATTCTTCACTTCTGTATTCACTGCGTCGTAGACTAAAATCAGCTTCTCCCGTCTTTCTCCATGGTTTTTAACGACAATGGTGAAGGCTTGTCAGCTCATTAACTTTATTCAGACATCCTGGTGATAAATAACATTAACTCAGTTTATTTTCTGATCACAATGACTTAAACTTGATTGGAGGAAATCATGACTCGGTGACAATAAAAAAAGGGAAAACGAATTCAATGTTGCTTCCGTACAAAAGGTGAAATTAAATAGAGCAATAATATGTAAATAAAATTTTACTCGAAACTGATTTCCAAAAGAAAATTGAGTGGGAACTGCCGTCATACTGTTATTGAGAATGAAATCTCTGCAAAAGCATCGTAGTTTAATTTCACCATTGTCGTTAAAACCCATGGAGAAAGACGGGAGAAGCTGATTTTAGTCTACGACGCAGTGAATACAGAAGTGAAGAAAAAAGCTAGAGAAGATAAAAACCGTTTCTATAATACACAGGCAACTAAAAAGGAACAGGCTGCAGGTAAGAGGGACCTAAAGTTACGAAATTGAATAACCAGGTAGCTATCTTGGAGAAGATTAACGCGATGAAACCACTGAAACATAGTGGAGACAACCATCAGATCATGGACGACGAATAAAGAAAAAATCAACTGATAACTTCACAGGACTCTCGAATGAATCATCATATGCAAGACAACAAGAAATACTAGCAACAAAAACAAGCACCCCATTACCAGTGAACAAGAATAATTCTATTGTGAAATAAATTTGTTTTCATTAAGTCTCACAGTGTAATTCAGTACAATTTATTGCTCATAATCATATTAAGGTACTCACACAACTTTCCAAATTCGTTTATTATAATTATTATATTATTATTGTATCCTTTAATTCCTAGAGGAACATAGGGCTTCAGCCGTGTGTCTCCATTGCGTTCGGTTCTCTGCTAGAGTCTTCACCTGGCTCCAAGTCTGCCCACACGCTTTCATCTCCTCTTCACATCACCTCCTCCAAGTCACCCTTGCACTGACGACCAACTCACCGCTTCCCTTTCGGGTTCCACTCGAGCAATGGCTTGTCTAGTGATGTCACTTGATGGTTTCCTCAGAGTATGGCCAATCCATCTCCATTTCTTCCTGCCTATTTGTTTCACGATCGGTTCCTGGTTGGTTCGCTTCCAGAGATCCCTGTAGCTGATCATTTCTGGCCGGCCATCTGATCTTGAGTATTGAGCGAAGACAGCTGTTAATGAAGGTTTGTAGTTTGTTTGAGATGCTCTTTATGACGCGTTAAGTCTCTCATCCGTATAGTGAGTAGCACTGACTTCACTTCGGAGTTGAAAATCCGGATCATATTTTTGATGCTGAGTGCTGCTAACCTTCACAAAGACTTGAGAGTAGTGAAATCTTGTCTTGCTTTACCGATCCTTGCTATGACATCCTCGTCAGTTCCGCCTGTAGTTGATGCTTCAAAGGTAGATAGGTAAAGGAGGCTGTTTCTCTCAGGTTCCTTCCATTTATGCTGATTGTTGTCAGTTGTTGTTGTTGCTGTTGGTGTTGCCTCTGTTTTCTCTATGTTTACTTGGAGTCCTATCTTTGATGTTTCTTCTGCCAACTTGTTGCTTTTCACTTGCATGCATTCTAGTTTGTAGGAAATCAGACATATATCATCGGCAAAGTCAAGATCCTCCAAGTTTTTTGTGTTGGTTCATTTTATGCCTATTTCCTCATTGTCCGCTCTTTGTTGCATTATCCAGTCTGCTGCAATCAAGAAAATCATTGGCGATAGTGGGCAGCCTTGTCTTACTCCTGTCCTCATTTCGAAGGGTTCCGTAAGTTTCCCGTTGTGGATTACTTGACATGCAGCATTGTCGTACAGCTGTTGGATGAGATGTATAATTGTCGGTGGCACCCCGTAGTAGCGAAGTAGTTGCCGAATCACCTCTCGATCGACGCTGTCTGTTGAAGGCCTTTTTGAAAGTCGATGAAGTTGAGATAGGGAGGTGACTGCTATTCCAAGCTTTGTTCAATGACGATCCGTAATGTGGCGATCTGATCAATGCATGACTTTTTTCTCCTCAATTCAGCCTGTTCCGGTCGAAGTTTTTCATCCAGTGCATGTTTGATTCTCTCCAGGATGATGCGGCTTAGTATTTTGCTTGGGATGGACAAGAGCATAATTCCGCATCAGTTCTTGCATTGATTCAGGTCTCCTTTCTTTGGTAGTTTGAATAAGTATCCTTTCTTCCAATGCTCGGGTACTTTGCCTTCTTTCCACACCTTCTCCAGTAGTGGCGTCATCAAGTCCGCTGTTGTCTCTGGGTTCGTTTTCAATGCTTCTGCTGGGATTCCATCTGGTCCTGCTGCTTTTCCAGCTTTTAGCATCTTGATTGCCTTCAGGACTTGTGATTTCGTCGGGGGGTTGATGTCCACTTTTAGCTCTATCTCCGTTGTTGGTATTGCTGGGCGCGTTGTAGGTGGTGGTCGATTTACGAGTCTTTTGAAGTGTTCAGCCCAGTGTTTCCTTTGCTCCACTTCTTTGTCGAGTGACTTTCCACTGTCATCCTTCAACGGCTTGATTTTTGTCAAAAGCTTGCCCGATAAGTACCTAGTAGTTTGATAGAGTGTTTATATAATTCCATTATTTTTCATCGCTTGACTTAACTGGTAGTAGTATTCTCCATATTTCCGGTATGAATGATGAGTCATTCCTATTGCATGTGTTCGGTGCAGACTCGATGAACCAGGTAGGATTCAGTAATCAATCTCTCTCTCCACCTACCTAGATTACTTTTTAGAATTTAACCCTCTCCCACCCTATTGTGTGGTTGTGTGCTAATGCATGCAATGTGATTGCTGAGCTTTTTCTAATTTTTTTCTAAATTACTTATCTTCTCAGAGTCAACCATTTTCGCCTTAGCTAAATTCTTATGTCCCGACAATCTGACTACCCCTGACATACTAGTCTGACCTATGTAGTTGAACTCACAGTCATTGCAGGGTATTTTGTAAATTATATAATCTTGTCTAATTGGGTCAACAGGGTCTTTTAACATACAGGGCTTGTCCCTGAGTGAGTTTGTAAGTCTAAATGCCGCTCAAATTCCTGCTTTATTGAGAATCCTACTTAGGGTCTCAGATGTCCCCTCCTTATATGGTACAACAGTGGATGACTTATATTCACAATTATTTTTATTTTGCTTTTGGTCTTTCCTCATCTTCCTAATGAATTTTATAGGATAGTTATTTGATACCAACGCTTCTTCTGTCTGTTTTATTTCATCATTTAGGTCTTTTCTTGTGTTACTTAGTGTTACTGCTCGGTTTGTAAGACACTTAACTAAGCCTGCCTTAAAGACCAAAAGCAAAATAAAAATAATTGTGAATATAAGTCATCCACTGTTGTACCATATAAGGAGGGGACATCTGAGACCCTAAGTAGGATTCTCAATAAAGCAGGAATTTGAGCGGCATTTAGACTTACAAACTCACTCAGGGACAAGCCCTGTATGTTAAAAGACCCTGTTGACCCAATTAGACAAGATTATATAATTTACAAAATACCCTGCAATGACTGTGAGTTCAACTACATAGGTCAGACTAGTATGTCAGGGGTAGTCAGATTGTCGGGACATAAGAATTTAGCTAAGGCGAAAATGGTTGACCCTGAGAAGATAAGTAATTTAGAAAAAAATTAGAAAAAGCTCAGCAATCACATTGCATGCATTAGCACACAACCACACAATAGGGTGGGAGAGGGTTAAATTCTAAAAAGTAATCTAGGTAGGTGGAGAGAGAGATTGATTACTGAATCCTACCTGGTTCATCGAGTCTGCACCGAACACATGCAATAGGAATGACTCATCATTCATACCGGAAATATGGAGAATACTACTACCAGTTAAGTCAAGCGATGAAAAATAATGGAATTATATAAACGAAGTTAGGAAGTTGTGTTAGTACCTTGATATGATTGTGATGAATAGATTGTGCTCGAAACATCGTCAGTAAACATTGCTGTATAATACTGTGAGACTTAATCAAAACAAATATTTCTCAAAATGGAATTATACTCTACCACGCTATACAAGTTTTAGTCTTATATCATCGACATTACTCCGTCGAAAGCAGATGTGCTGAATGCCACACTGCTATTGAAGTCCAGCCTTGAAGGTGATAGGACCAGACGGAATTCCCCATGGAGAACTAAATATGGCTTCAGAGACTCCAGCGAATATCCGGACGTCACCATTACGGAATGTTTGAAAGGAAGAAAAGATACCTGTAGATTTAGAGGAAGGCTATCCTGGAATGCTACGAATGAACACTCTCCTGAGTTCTTGTAGAAAGTGGTTTGGAGTTATGCTTCTCTTCACACCAAGCAACATATTAAGTGGCCTCACCATGGAGAAACTAGAAGATGCTATTCCAGACAAGTTGGATTCGAAGTAGGGAAATCATGTTCGGATCGAATTTCAGCTGGACGAGTTATCGTCTAACGAAGTATAGAATGGAATTCAAATCTCTGCCTCAACTTCACCAACTTTAAGATGGTCTTGAACAGAAACTACCTCAGCACAACTGTCTACTCCGAACCTTCATCAACCTGATTCAACAACTATATGACAATTCCACATGTCAAGTGATCCACAACAGAATACTCAATGAAGTCTACGAAGTAAAGACAGGAGTGGGACAAAACTGCTTACTATCACCAACAGTATTCGTGACTGTGATGGACTGGATTATGCAGCACACTGTGTACAGTAATACAATGGACCGATAAGTAGATCCGGACTTCGAGAATGAGTTATATCCAATATCATACAAACTCAAAGACTTACATGCGAGAACCGACAAACCGGCTGAAGAATCAGCGAAGATAAGACCACAAGTGAATACACAGAAAACAGATGTGATGAAGATAACCAAGCAACAACGACCACAAGCACCAACTACTATCAACGGAATATATTTGAAAGAGATAGCTTCCTTAGGTCAAGACCTGAATGGGAAACACAAGGCAGATAATCACCATTCTAAAATTGGCTTGAAAATCTGCTGCGCTTAGTATAAGAAAACCTATCGGTGCTTAAAACACCAATGTTAGGTCATTTCTTCTATATGGGTCAGAAATGTGATGCGTTATGGAAAGCATTTCCAACAGGCTATTAGAGACTTCCATAGTCAGTTGCTTTCACTGCTTACCGAAGATCAGATGGCAGGTCAGAAAGGACTAGCGACAAGAAACTCTAGAAATGGACCATCCAAGGACTTATTGTCCAATACATTTGCCGAAGAAAATGGATTTAAATTAGACAGATGCTGAGGAGACAAATGAGTGACACCTCGCGCCAGGCCATCGGGTGGAGGCTGAGTGGAAGACGACGAGTTGGGTGTCGGCAGGAGGTCGTTTGCGGAGGAAATAGTAGAGTCAGGTAGAGAAGACTTTTGGTGTGAAAGATAGTTTAATAGTCGACAATTTGAAGCCAGAATTTTACTAATTCCCGTGTATAATTTTAACTGGGGGAAAGTAGGAAGGACTAACCAGTCTAGCCCAGAAATGATCAACACTGTCAGACATACATGAAAACCTGAGAAAAAAGGAAAATTAAACACAACCGTGAACAAAATAACCATAGTTCATAAGAATTAAACTTATTGAAATTATCTGATACCTAGTGATTTACTGAAACTTTTCCTCTACCTAGAAATTCTCCATGTTTTCAAATTTACATTTTTTTAGTATAATTTGTTTGTTTTTTCTATGCGTGTTAAGAATATTTCTGAAAAACACACCAGTTAGTCAAAAAAACATCCAGGTATGTTTAAAAATTTTTGTAAGTCGAAAAATTTATGGAAAAATGTTGGTGAATTTCACGGAAACACAATTCTGAAACCTTGTTAAATCTGCTTAAATGAATTAACAAGATATATAGTGTTCTCTATCCTTGTAATGCGACTGATTAGAAGTGTTTTTTCACTGATGGCTGTACTTTATTATTATTAATGTAAGATTACTTTTGCTATGTAACGGAATAATTGTTTGAAAAATCTCTCCTCAACGATCTAATTATAATACTGTTAGGCATTTGGACTCTTCTACTAACTTTACAATTATTTAACACAATTAGTTCCCTTTATGAATTAAGATAAAGGAATTAGAAGACGTAATTTGTCTGAATCGTGTTGTAATGTATTTGCGCGCACAACATATTTTGAACAATCTGATCACACACGGACTTGTCATGGGAATATATATGAAACTAATAAAGAGGTAAGAGGTGAGAAAATAGACTAAGGTTAAGTTTAAATGACATATTGAAGGTAAAAATAACAATGAAGACCACTAAACCAAATAACAGAGGTAATAGTACATCTGCCCTGACTGGTATGAAAACAAAGTTTACCAAGGAAGGTTTAATGTTATGACGAATTGTTTTTGAATGCATGAAGGTGGTTTAAACTTTCTAATTGCCAGCTAGGGCTTCCACAAACTTTGGAATACACCCCAAACACGTTTTAGAGATAGGTTTAAACGACCTGTTAATCATCAATTTT
>OX235274.1:40034980-40164153 GCA_944472155.2 Trichobilharzia szidati
TGATGCTTGTTGTCCTATTTGGCAAAGTGTCCTAACATTAAATGCTCCTATATAAAATTGGTGGCGTGGTTTTAGGAGACAATCGGTGGTGGCTTTTTGGCTTCCATCGTTATCAGTGCACACAGAGTGAAGGGGAAGTGAAGAGCCGACAAGTAGAGGAGTTGCATTGGTAGAAGGAAGGCAAGATAATAGAGATGAAGATGAAGACAAAGATGAGCGAGGATTAGAGGGGTTTCGCGTGCTCTTCGGGTTGTGAGGGCGATTGTTGCTTCCCGACTGCCCACACTGTGGAAGTTGGTTGCGTGACCGCAGAGCCCAGGGGACAACTGCTTGAGGCCGGTCACACACGGCCTGTTTTTGTTTGTTCTTTTTTATTTGGTGTGTCTCAGTAGCGTATTTATCACTTCTGCCCTGTGACACGGCAGCAGAAAGCGCGGTCGTTGTTAATCCGGGCCCCGACCGATCCGGCATGATATTTTGTGATTTATTTGAAATCATAGGATTGGATTGGGTAACTGCTTTTAGTCTAACTGCTATCCAAACAACCTTTCTGGCATGGTAGGACCTGCAGGAACATAAGTTCCAGCCAGTATAGCTTGTTGGGTCATTGCGGTGTTCAAGCCCGACCACCACGTCAAGGTAGCAGCTTTCGGTCGGGAAACTGTCCAGTACTCTCTGGTTTTCAGTGGTTCACTAACTCACATCAATCCCTGATCAAACTTGAAACAAATCAAATCCCTACAAACAAATTTTTGAAAATAGTTGTTTTCCTTGAGAATTTCTGTAATACTTGATGATACTTTGTCGCTTCCCTTTCCATTTGTTATTGAAAATTGTGCTTGTCTAAGAAGACTGGAGACAACTGTTACCTTTGTACTGATGGGATGTGGTGATCTGAAGTCTAAGTATTTGTTGGAGTGTGTTCTGTTTCTGAATGTAGACGAGCTTACCTTGTAACCGGAAGGTCCTGGGTTCGAACCCCAGTGGGTGCGTACTGCCGATGATTCCCAAACTAGGATGGAAGAAACAGCTGTCCAGTACTCACTACCTGGTTTTCAATGGTTGTCTAACTGATATCAATCCGTAATCAACTCCTTAAAAGAAAACTAACCCTTACAAAACAAACTATAGAAAAACATATTAAAATATCCATTTTCTGTCTGTTGACTTTCTTAATATCGTTTGGTATATCATTATCATTATTATTGTTATTACTATTTTAACTAATTCGACTGACATCTTCGTATCTAATTTTTTAAGGTAATTACTGATAAATTTACTTACCTATACCTCTTAATCATCATTATCGAACAAGTTGTTGACTGTGCAATCCTATGGCCTGCGAGAATGGTAGAGTAGAGAGTATTTTGTTTGTCGTATCGTTGCAGTTTCAGTCAAGAATCTTGACTATTTTGAATATGGCTACATCAAAACATTAGATGTTCAGAGGCATTTGGCAGGAAGTCTTGGACCTCTAAGTGTCATGCTTGTGGGCAGTCGTCAGCAAGGTGTATTTGCAACCTTGAAAGAATAATTCATTTCCCTTCTGAGATTTGTACCCGCGTCACCCAGTGCTGCAGTCAGAGACGTTACCACTGAGCTATGCGGGCTCGCGATTGACCTTCTGTAGGACTAACCGTATTGGATACTTTAGTTAGAAGACACTAGTGCTAATTAGCATGAACCTAGGTCCAAGGCTTCCTGCCGGTTGCTTCCAACCGTCTAATATCAACAATTCAAAATGCGGCGTGACAGGGAACCACCTAGTATGGTGGCCACATTGCAGACTTGTCTGACAGAGTTCAGTCTGCACCAAACAAAGGACTAGACACATTACACTAGTTACTAATTAGCATTCAACTAAAGTATGCATCTATATGTCATGGCGAAATATAAGCTATTAAGCTTATACGTCGCTAAGCCAGTAATAAGACTGATAAAGAGGGAAGGTTGGGCATGAGGCTAGCAACCCCGTCTCTTAGAAATAAACACCACTGTTACCGAAACTTCAAAACTCTACCTTGAATCCCTATGTTCCACTGGGAACGTAAAGGAATAAAAGAATCTGTTTGTATGTTATTGCTTATTTCTCGGCTAACAGCTGATAGAGAGAGGTGCTGCATCTTTTGTTATTTTTGATACATTTTATGTTTTTTATTCTTGTTATAGTCGGTCATTGCTTTTGTCTTCTATGCCAAGTGACTACATTGAATGTAGCGTTTAATTCACAGAATAAGTCATTGGTTACTGTGTTCATTTCAAATAATGTAAGTTTTTAATTTTTCCTATTTATCTATTTCTATTTATCTCATAGTTAAGAAGTGATAGTTGGTCATACAGTTTTCCGAAGTTTCACTATTTCCATCTCAGTTTGCCTTATACTGTTTAATGTTGCTTTCATGTATAGTATATCTTCATATCATTGTGGCATTTCAAGCTATCACTTCCCTATTGAATTTAGGTCTGTTGTTAAGCAAATTAATATTTACAGAGTATGCTGGAATTCAGAAAAAAGGTGTAATCATTCCCAACTGTTAGGAGACTCTCCACATGGAGATGTAGTTCATTGGGTATTTGAAATATTTGAAATTCAGTCAATTAGGCCTTCAGCTTCGAATCCAGTTCCATCCAAATCAACTTTGGTCACTGGATATTAACAACAACCCTCACACGATAATGTTATTTTTATGGTCTGATACATGCAAAAATCTTTTCCGGATTACTGAGCTTTAATACACACTACCCTTGAGATATTTTAGTTCACTTGTGGATTTTATTGGCTTTTAGTGGTAGCTAGAGTTTTCATCAAATAAATATTTTCTGGAATTAGTTTGTAGGTTAGACCACTTGTTGATATGAGTTAGAGGACCATTGAATACCAGGGAGTACTGGACAGGTGTTTCACCATGGTTTGGGACTCATTAGCAGTACGCACCCACCGGTGGTGGTGGTGGTCGCGCTAAAATCACGAATTGGTAGAAGGTAGAATTCATGAGCTGGTCACTGAATCGGGTCCCAGTGACTGAACTGTCTAGGAGTTTGCCTTGTAACCTGAAGGTCCTGGGTTCAAACCCTGTCGATGGTTCCCAAACTAGGATGGGGGAGAAGAGCTGTCCAGTACTCCCTGGTTTTTAATGGTTCTCTAACTGATATCAATCTGTGGCCTAACGTGAAATAAATATTTCATTGTGACTGTTTACTTTATAAGGTTCATTGGCTCATTGGGGTAGAGAATTCCACTTTCATATTCCAAGTAGTGAGTGTTGAGTGGCAGTTTCACCAGAAATAGCACATTTTTTGAAATCCACAGCGCATTTATTTTTTTAATTTATTAAAATGCAAACTTGGGACATTATGTATTTATTTTCATTATTTTATTCCTTTACGTTCCCAGTGGAACATAGAACTTCAAGCTAGAACTTTGAAGTTTCGGTAGCAGTGGTGTTTATTCCTACGGAATGAAGTTGCTAGTCTCATGCCCAATCTTCCCTTCTTACCAGTCTCAGTACTGGCTTAGCGAGGTAAAGGAGTGCGTCGGTGGTCGGGGATCGAACGCCGAACCACTTGAGTGGTTGGCAAGCATTCTTTTGGTGTGCTACTGACGCACAGTGTACATTATGGGGATACTCACTACTCGTAAACCCAGACTGAAGCAGGTAGTTGCCGTAAAGAGAGTCTTTGACTCGAAATCTGATCCACATGGCAATTGAGTAGCGTCAAGAGCCACGTTCCCGCATATCCCGGTGACGGAAACAACTCATAGGTCATTTAACCCTTTCGAATTCTGGAGCCCATTTTATACACTGTATGTTTGGAATCGGTGTTTTCCGACACCCTTAGATGGACCTGGATGTCTACCATCCACACTGTAAGCAAACGCGAGACTTTCGCGATCGCCCTTTCACTTTTGTGAGGAATGCCCCTGGCACTTGAAGCCTGTCTATAGAACTTATCTGGCAGAGGTAGGTAGAGTATGAACGCGTGGGGCTACATGAGAGCATTTCTAGAGAAAGACCAGGTCGTTTATGGAGACATTTAGCCTATAAGTCCTTCGTAAATTAGGTGAACTATACTTGGTTAGATTCGTTTTCAGAAGCCATCAAATAATGACCAGTGTGATAGGTAAGCATATAGTAATAATATTAGTGTGTTTGAAGTTTGTAATTGTATTCGTGTACCATGCATACTAGTTTTCTCTATGCTTATTGATTCTTATTTTGTTAATCATGTTCTTTTCACTTTTATTTTTTTATTTTTTTAAAAAGTTTGTAGAGTTAAAGGGTAATGTGTTTCGTAAAATGGGGAAAACAAATTTATTTCAAATTGCCTGTGCTGATGTTCGTGAACGATTTCACTATTGTATTTGGCTTTTTATTATTGTCGGTCGTAATATGAATGAAAATGGATGGAATTTAGGTGAGTGAAAGTAACACTTATTATTGTTGTTTTCACATTATTATTATCATCATTACTTATCAGTACTAACTATTTTTCTTCATGTATTCACAAGAAAGAATGCACAAGTTATAACAAGCATAAAATATTGAATAGTAAAGAGAATATCAAATAAATTTAAAGGAACCTTGATGGCCAGAGGGGTAAGGACAGTGTCTGAAACAGCCAACTTCTTTTGGATACATAAGTTAGGCTTCTTAATGTGGATCCCAACAGCCAGCCAGCCAGCTTCAGCAATACGTAGTAGATGAACTCCTAAGGTAAAGTTAAGATTAGTTGGTAGATGACTTTGAAAACTGCCTTGTTAACATCAGTCTTGTGTTCTGCATCCACAAGGTGAGATAGAACGGTGTTATGTATGGATTTTGTTTGTTCTTTACTTCTTAACCAAGCAAAATGGTGTTCGGAAATCGGACGATAACACGCCCAATTGTACTACACCCGATGTAACTGCTTCCACAGGAGCAGTCAAATTGATAGATATACATAGAAGACATAAAATTCGATAGTTTATCTCTAACTGTCGGACGTAAAATAGGAGTGTTTTTGAAGAGACAGAGTACTTCAGTGGCATTGAATTCTCTTCTTACTACATTCCTTAAGTGTTGTGTTATAATTTCACTGGTGTCACCACTGAAGAACTCAAGTTGTAAGAATCAGGCTATTCTCGAAAGTGTTGATTCTTTGGCTTGACTTGGCTTTAGATTCATATGAATTTCTCTAGGTAAGTGTTTAATAATATTGACCCCTTCACTAAGACATTCATCAGAAGAGTACATTCCTGTTGTGCTGTGGACTAAACATTTTATTAGATTATTATTACTATAATTAGGCATAAAATACTAGTTTCTTTTTTTTTCTTTCTTGATGGTAAAATTTATTGCAGGATGCACATCGTTAAGAGTATGTCAGTGATGTTCTTTGCTTCATCCTGTTGATTAATATTTATATATTTAATCGAAATCTTCACTCTCTATTGATATGTCGGCTCCCTCGTTGTCTGACGGTTGATATATGATGTCACTTGGCTGATGACACGGCTAACAGTGGCATCCTACATTAGGCATTTCGTCCTATTCGGGATTTGCTGACTATGGTGGATATACCTGCATTGCTAGTTAATAATGATGGTGTACCCACTGAGACTGAGTTCAAATTCCGAGTGACATATTGGCCTGTATGCCTTTAAAACTATAAAGTTTCAGTAGTCCGTGTTTTTTTTAATAGATGAGGTTGCTAGTCTCCCCCCCCCCGACCTTCTCTCTTTTCCGGGCTTACTACTGACTACTAAACTAGCCGAGGTATAAAAGTGCATAAACTGGGAATCGAACCCGAACCGCTTGCTTGCATGGGGTGAGCATTCCACCTCTGAATCACTCCACTCCATTACATTAGTATCTGTCTATCAGATTAATATAGTCTTGTCATTAAATAACACGTTGTTCTTTGATACTATATATACGTTGCACAAAAGGTGATGGTGGTGACACTCATGACCTAGGGGGGGGATAACGACTTGGCGTTTGGAACCTGTATATAGGCGTTAGCTTCGAGTCTCAGTGGAAAACCACCACCATCATCATCACCCACCTGAGGAGTTCCAAACAGGAAATGAAATATGCATCTTCAGATTCCACACTGTGTTGTGAATCACCATCCATTAGGCAAAAGCAACAAATGGCAATACAGCAGATATCTCATTGTACATCTACATATAGATATAATTGCATTCAGTATCGAATAATATTGTTTGGTTTTGGTCATCCATTTTTCTGAATATGTTGATATGTTTGAGTAAATTTATTATTCAAGTATTGGTTTGCAGGGATTTGATTGATTGATTACAGAATTTCATCATGAGCTGACATTGGTTACAGAACCATTGGAAAACCAGGGAAAACTAGACAGCTCTTTCATGAGCCTGGTTTGGGATTCTACAGCAGTGCACACTTTGCTCATTAGTGACCGACCCTATTCAGGTTGTTAGTTACTTTGGGTTTTAGTGGGAAGTCGCGACCAGTGGGATACATACAGGAGGTCTAGTATGTGGACAATTACTTCCCAGCGATGACATTGGCTAGTAGTGCCAGTCGCACCATATATCGTGAATTGGTCATCGGGTCGGGTCCCGGTGGCTTAATGGTCTACGAGCTCACCTTGTAACCTGAAGGTGGTCCTGGCCGGTAAGTGTGTACTACTGCTACTACTGAAGAGAATGCCAGAATAGCAGGACGAAACAGCTGCCGTCTAGTGGTACGTACTCCTTCCTGGTTTCCCAGTATTTCTCTAATCGATGTCATCATTTTATGATGAAATTTTGTAAATTGATTATTGTAATTATAGTAAATAATGCATTTCATTTGTATATATATATATATATATATATATATATATATATATATATATAAGTAAACAAAAACCCAGTAAATATTTGAAATATGCAATCTACACTGACTTAATGCTTTCTTAGAGCAAATTATTTCTTTATATATTTATACATTTTTCTAAAGCTCTTCTAAGGGTTAGCATACACATATTCATTAAAGTAAATAATATGCGTGTATGAATTACAATGGATAAACATAATATGATGAGTTTTTAATTAACTCTTCACAATAGACTGTAAGATAGATAGATAGACAGACAGGCAGGCAGAGAGACAGATAGATTGAGGATATCAATACACACACAGATTTTATCATTTGTCTTTATTGTCCTGACACATTTCATAAAAATTCACCAAAATGTGTGTCGGCTGTGCGTGTGCATTGTTTTTTACCTTACAACAACACTTTGCTCACTTTCTCAGTTTATTGAACCAAACTTTGATTACGTTTCTTTTTCTCTGAGAAACTACGTTTGTGTATGTTTCTATTGGAAGAGGCAGACATGCAAACAACACACCTTCTTCCATGTGTGCCCTGCTTTGTTGTTGTTGTTCTGGTTCTTGTTGCTGTAACTTTAACTTAATGTAGTGAAATGGAGTTTTCTAATGTATCATGCATGTATGTATGTATTGAAGAAAACTCTTGACCCGTACGTACGTCGTACATGCTTGCGCGCCTAGAAAAAATATTCATCGTGTATGTATGTACGTTTCAGCATTACTGGCTCTCTCTTCTGTATGTACTCAAGGTAATGTAATGCAGGTCTTTAATTAAACAAAAAGGTATATAAAAATCTTTATTTGCACAGCAAATTTTTCTTTTCTTTCTCTACAGACATGACTTTCTTATTATTTGTATATTGAATAATTAAAAAACTTCTCTTGTTTAACTCTTTCTCTCTCTATATATATGTATAATATGGCATGGAATTCTCAACATTTGTCACAATAGTGCATCTGATTTCCTCAAAATATATAAAGAAATAAAAGTAACCACCACAGGAATTTGTTCACTTTTACAGTGAGTGAGAATAAAGTCAAAAATGTGCAGAGTACAAAATGAGAATAATAACTGTATGAATAAGGCATTTAGAAGACAAATTTCGCGAGATGATGGCATCATTTCGTAGTTTCTTTACAACCGCTTTACAACTAATATGGTTGGTTAACAATAATAAAATAAAATAAAGTTCATGACTCAGTTATACAAAAAAACAAAAGTACATACTAATGACCAATCATATTTAGATAGGTCATGTAGTCCATGGTAGGCGAAGATTGAAGTCTATTGTTTTTTGTACACACAGTTTAGGCTGTATGTGATTAATCGAAAGTGCTTCCATTCCCTAGAATAACCTTGAATTAGAGTTATGTGAAATAATTGTGAAACAGTCATTAATATTGATTTTGTGACCTGACATTACTAAGTGTTTTGCAATGGATGATGTTGGATTTCTATTCAGATTACTCGCATTGGGATTTTCTATATGATTTAGTAGCCATTTTGGAACATGTTCTTTTCGACGACCATATTGGAACATTCTATTGGTTCTACCTATATAGGTGTCAACGCAGCTGCAGGTGAACTTGTAGATACGGTTTGAAGTAGAGTCCGCAGAATTTCGTTCTTTAATCGTAGGTACAGGGATGGAAAATGTTCGGCATGTGAGAAAAAGAGATGTGGCGTAGAATGTCCGTTTGATGGCTGACCGAAGTCTTTGAGCTAGGGGTCAACTGCATAATCTGGTCACCCTTGAATGGTAGGTTAATAAAGATAGCTTTCTTTGGTACAGAAGCTGTCTTTTCAAGATATGGTCTTTCTTTACTGTGACAAGTGATGAAGTTCTCTGGATGACCATTAGCTAATAAAACTGAATGTATATGTCGAAACTCATCCATTAATGTGTCACTCGTGCATATTTTTTCGAGTCCTTCAGAACAAAAATTTCACTAGGGAACGTTTATACTGGATAGGAACAAAACTGTGTGTACAAAAAACAATAGACTTCAACCTTCGCCTACCATAGAGTACTTGACCTATTTAAAACAATGATTGGTCATTAGTATGTACTTTTGTTTTTTTGTATAACTGAGTCATGAACTTTATTTTATTTTATTATTGTTAACCAACCATGTTAGTTGTAAAGCGGTTGTAAAGAAACCACGAAATGATGCCATCGTCTCGCGAAATTTGTCTTTTAAATGTCTTATTCAAATTTATCAAAGGGACTAATTGTTTTAATAATGACCATGATAATAATAACAGTGGGTTTGTTTCAAACAATATTATCGATACAGTATGGAAATTTTAGCACGTTATTAGAGTATTGAATCTAATGTTCTCTTGATATAGCATGATGAGGGTGGGGGGACATAAAAAAAATAACAATTATAACAGAGCTTAAATGATGCTTACACTTATGAGAAAATAAACACAAAAGAAAATGAAAAGATAATAAGAAGAATAATGATGGTAAAGCTTTATTTTATAAGGGTGGATAAAATTGTTTATTTACTAGTGCAAAGAAGGCTAGTTATTTCATGCCTGACATTATTTTCATCACATAAAATACGTGCCAAGTATGATATCATGGAATTTTTATACTTAAACGTCAGCAGATAAAGTCTTTTAAAATGACTTCGTGTTTTTTAAAAGATTGATTATTGAACAAAGAATATTCTTTTCGATAACTTCGTCATAAGGTTCTATAGCTATATATATCCATTATAATGAAAGAATGATTGTTTTTGACAACATTAGTGTTTTTTTACAAAGCGTAACATCGAATCACTTAGATAAGAATTCCAAAAGTTATTTGCAATTAGAGTGTTAATAGATTATAGTCCAAAATATATGTATGTGGACATTTGTAAAAAAATTGTATTTGTAAAATCTCAGCGAGATTGAAATGAGTAATTCCAACGTTTCGTTCGGCAATCTGGTCCGAACTTCTTCAGGGAAATTAATCGAAATTATAACATAACAGAGGTTTATATAAAAAAGGAACATCTCTTGTTTTTAAAAACTTTGTCCAATCATGAGTTACTCAACAAGTATCAACAAGTATAATAAACAAAATTGTATGAGCTGTGATTAAAATTTGACCTCGGACTTACAAATATTGGTCTACTTTTGTTAAACACTTAAAACAGTGTGTATGTGTGGGTAAACAGTTGTAAAACATTTCTTAACGTCTCCATAAGAATAATAGACAGTCGGGAACTTAGACCAAGTATTATTAATTAGTGATACATATCCATTTTTATTTATTAATCTGAATTTCCTATGCATCAGCTAGCATCACACCTTAGTGTCTATTCACACTGTTAGTATCTAGAATTTTATGATTAGACGTATTTTCAAAATTATGCTGTTTAGGATTAGAGTTTAGCTGAAGCACCCTTCGGATGGATGAGTGATCATGTCAAGGACGGGGGTAGAGAAAAGGGTTTTTTAGGGTTGAAATTTATGTGCGTTGTTTGTCCGTGTGTAAGTTAACACCTACATTTAAATAAGAAAACGAAAGATTAGTTAATGCAAGTGTAATGACAAACGGTAGGGGAATTAATATGTACAGGATGAAGGGCCATAACAAAAGGGCCGACGTAATAAGGCATTTATGAATTTTTTAAACTCCACCGCAGGCCAGGGCAATAATAGTGGTTGGACCTGTTTCGTCTGCACACAGAGTACTGGTTGTCTTAGGTGAATCGCGATAGCTTCTGCTGTTTGGAGTATGCGGTACCCGGGTGTTTTTTGCAATTTTTTGGTACCCGACTGATGATGTAGGAGAACTCTTCAATTTTGGCTTTGTGGTCAGTTTGAACCAGGTGTTCTAATATGGAGTTATTGCTACTTCTAACTACACTTTTATTTAACCATACAAGTAGATGTTTCCGAGAATGAAAATTCAAGTTACTAAAGCAACGGCCAATATAACTCGCTCCACAGGCGCAGTTGAATTGATAAATACAATTAGAAGTAGCCAGTCTAGGTACTGCATCTCTCAGTTGAGGAATCACCATCGGTTGTGTAGAAAATAAGAATTGTAGACTTCTTGTTTTGCATGAGGACATGAAAGGTGAAAGCTTGTGAGTAAAGTGGATGCTCACAGTCTGACAAAATCCCTTTAGCAAATATGTTGTATGAAATCAAGTACCTGTCATCAATGACGATGTCAACGATGCAGCGCAATGGGATACCACTCACCCTACTGTGATAGTCTTCAGAGTCCCACTAAGTATGCCATAATCCTTTTTAAGCATTCTCAATGAAACTTATGGCTCCAACAACACAATTCCATTTTATCTTGTTCTCTTCAGTCCTCTTTATCTAACTCCATAACTGCACATAAGCTTTCATCTGCATCAGATGCCGAAATCGCCGTTTCCCATTTGAGTTCCACTTGAGTGGTAGCGTGGCGCATGACTTCACTCGACAGTCTTCTCAGTGGATACTTGGTCCATCTACATTTCCTTTCGGTATATTCGTTGGGCGATAGATTCTTGGTTGGTTTTCCCCCAGAGTTTTTGTTGCTAGTGCTTTCGGACCATCTGATCTTCAGTACAGAGCCGGCGAAAGGGGCAGCTGTTGATATAAATCTTCAGCAGTCTGTTGGAAATGCTTTTCGTAACGCTCCGAGTCTCTGACCCACATACATTAACTGACTTGACATTAGTGTTGAAAATTCGACTTTTGTTCTTTGTGCTGAGTGTAGCAGATTTCCAAACTGATTTCTGGGTTATGTATATATATATATATATCACTGGGGTTCACATGTAGGTCGAAATACTCACCGTTAGCGTTAAAAGCCACGAATTGTAAGAAGTTAATATTCATTGGTCATTGAATTTCATCCTAGTAGTTGAATGGTCAACCAGCTCGTCTCTGGGTTCTGGATCTGATCTCTAGCGGTAGACTCATGGGTGTATACTTCTGATCTGTCCCAGACAAGAATGATGAACCAATCTGTGAACAAACTTATTCATATTAAATGTTTCAATTTCACATATGACTCCTTGACTTTTGGGGTAGCATGTGTAGATAGAAGAAAAATCCACCGCTCATAATTCCTCTCATCTGTTTACTGCTTAACTGAGTTATATTTAGTATTATGATGATAGTTATTATTTATCACTATAGATATATATTTATTTGCATTTAAAGGAATTATTAAAATCAACCTTGTGACCCGTCCGTATGATGTGCTTCGCGATAGATGATGTTGGACATCTGCTATGTACTAACAGCGCTAAATTTACATTTGTCTGTCCGTCTGTTCTTGACATAGAGCTTTGCATCGATGTGCAACAGTTCAAGTCACCACACTCGCTCCATGTAGCACACAAAGCAAGAGAAGAAAGTAAAAGAAATGCGAAATAGAGACAGTAAACAGGGATATGAGACAAAAGGAATAGTAATATCGAAGAACAATATAGTTTCATTGGTAAGCCAGTAAGTAATAAGACTGGTAAAGAGGGAAGGTTGGGCATGAGGCTAGCAACCGTATCCCGTAGAAATAAACACCACTGCTGTCGAAACTTCAAAGCTCTAACTTGAAGTTCTTTCTATGTTCCACTGGGAACTTTAAGGAGCAAAAGAAAAGTATACAGCTGACACAAATCCTATAAAATGAAACGAATTCATTTTGATCCTGCAAAAGGTGTTCCTTATTGCATTATTTAGAACATACCTGTTGAGCTGGATTATTCGTCATTCAGCTGTCACTTCCTTTTGACATCAAAAGTGATTGAACACAAAAGGAATTAACAACTAAGTTTGCCATTGTCTGTTTTCTCCTTGTTGTACAGATATATGAAATCAGTAGAGATTACTCTTGATTCTGTAAGTGTTTTGCAGAATAATATATTATCATTATTCATCTACAGTAACGTTTTATTACAGAAGAATTAGAATTTTTCAGGTGTATTAAGGAAGAGACACAAAGTAGAAACTCTTGTTTAATTAACCACTTTGTAACGGTAAAAGATGAGAGACTAGGTAAAGGAACGTTTATACATATTATATAGCCAAATAATGTACACCTTATCTTCAACGCACAGATCTTCCGCGTTGTACTACTTCTCGCCTTCCTTCATATTGTGTCTCTTCGTGTTCATTTCATGTCTCCCATGGATCTCTTCAACGCTGTTTCACATTTGCTTTCTCTGACATCAAATCTGTCTCCTTGCTTATTTGATGTGTTTATGCTCAATGAACGTCTCTTTATATACTACTGATAAATCTTATCACAGTTGCACACTTCCACAACTTTACTAAATTATGCATTTGTTATTGCATGTTATTTTCATTTTAGGTGAAGTGTGTAATGCATAAACAGAATAAATTATTTATTTATTTTTTTGTTTGAAAATAATTCACAACTTAGCTCAAGGTCTTAATTGAGATTTTTAGGGCGTTAATAATATAGACCGAACATGTAATGAGAAAAAAGGCTTAATCCATCGATTGATATGTAACCGATGTTTTATTGAAAATAGGTTTTTTCTTTGTTTACAGATAGATATAAGGCGTTACTACAACAGTGTTCAATTGCACTAGTTTTTGGTGGATGCAGAGTATTCGTAGTATAGGAAAAAAGGGCTTTTATGCCTAAACCATTTTCATCAGAAGTTGTCAAACAACTGTCCAAATGCGTCAGTGGTAAAGCATTCGCCAACCAGTCACGTGGTCTGGAGTTCGATCTCCTCCCGATGCGTGCTCCTAAACCTCGCTCTGGCAAAAACCGAAAGTTTGAAAGCGAGGCTAGCAACCTCACCTCAAAAAAATAAAAATAAACACTAGTGTCAATGCAACTTCCAAGTTGAAAGTTTGAAGCCTTATTTTCAACTGTCTAACAAAGTGCTTGTTCCGCTACAGAGCAAGAGCAATTTGCTCTGATGAATGTCTCAATAAAGAGCGTAATATTATTAAACAGTTGCTGAGTGAGAATGGTTACCCGGAAAAATTCATCGACAAGAATATCAGTCTAAAGTCAAGTCAAGCCGAAGTATCAACACTTTCCAGAAAAGCCTGATTCTTACAATTTGAGTTCTTCAGTGGTAACACCAGTGAAATTATAACACAACACTTAAAGAATGCAGTAAAAAGAGAATTCAATGCCATGGAAGTAGTCTGTCTCTTCAAAAACACTCCTATTTTACGTCCGGAAGTTAGAGATAAACTACCTAATTTTGTGTCTTCTTATGTATATCTATCAATTTGACTACTCCTGTGGAAGCAGTAACATAGGGTGTAGTATAGTTAGGCGTGTTCATCGTCGGGTTTCTTTACATCATTCTGTATGGTGCTCACTAGTGACTGGCCCTATTCAGGCAGTTAACTTGGGGTTCTGGTGCGAAGCCGTGACCAGTAGAGTACAGCAGGTTGAAGATGAGGCAGTAACTCATCGAAGAAGACATTGGCTAGTGGTCGCGCTATGTCGTGAATTGGCAAAAGTTAGAATTCAAGGACCACTGGATCGGGTCCAAGTGGCTCAACGGTCTACGAGCTCGCCTGGGTTCGAATCCCGGCGGGTGGGTACTGCTGAAGAGTCCTAAACTAGGCTGAAGAAGCAGCTGTCCAGTACTCCCAGGTTTTCCAATGGTTCTCTAACTGATGTCAGCTCATGATGACATCCTCCGTGCAATCAAACAAAATCCCTACAAAACCAATACTTGAAAATTAAGTGAAAGACAAACAAAATCTATTCAGAGCTGTATTCTATCTTATCTTGTGGATGCAGAACACAAGATTGATGTTAACAAGGCTGCCTTCAATGTCATCATGGAATAAAAGTCTAAGAAAGATTGTTTCTTCCTTTTTATGTCTTCTTCAATTTTCACTTCTTGACTTTCAGCTGCAAACTATACCATTAACACTTGATTACTGAGAGAGGTCAAGGTGTAAAAATATGTGTATCCTTTGGTTTGAAAGGTAATTGGCACAAGTGATTCATTCATTCCGCTTTAAAACTGCATATATAAACTTCATAGTAGAATTGTCTGTCGCCTTTAACCGATTATTATTTCGTGATCTGACTGCCTTACTTCTTCTTGTAACTATTATGACATAACAAATGCTCTTACTATAATAATGATGTGTTATCAGTGAACGTGTTTTTTTTTCCATTGTAGGTAAAATTTATTTTGATTAAGTCTCACGGTGTGTTATACAGTAATATTTAGTAGTGATGACCACATTTCGAGCACAATTTATCATTGCCACTCATAATCATATCAAGGGACTACTCACACAGCTTTCTAACTTCTTTTATATAATTCCATCATTATTTTTCATCGCTTGACTTGATTGGTAGTATTATTTTCCATATTTCTAATATGGGTGATGAGTCATTCCTATTGCACGTGTTGGGTATAGACTCGATAAACAAGGATTCAGTAATCAACCTCTCTCTTTCTATCTACCTATCCTGTAAAATTCATTAGGAAGGTCAGAAAATGTCAAAAGAATTATAATGGTGAAACTAATAATAATAACATAAATAAGAGAAAATAAGGCATCTACAGTTCTACCATATAAGGAGGGGACATCTGAGACCCTCCCTACGTAGGATTCTCAATAAAGCAGGAATTAGAGTGGCATTCAAATATACTAACTTACTCAGGTAGGACAAGTCTGTAGGTTTATGGACCCGGTGGCCTCAATTAGACAAAATAATATAATTTACAAAATACCTTGCAATGACAATGACTGAGGTCAACTACATAGGTCAAACTAGTAGGTCGAGGGTAGTCAGATTATCGGAACAAGGATTTAGCTAAGGTAAGAATGGTTGACCCCGAGAAGATAAGTGATTTAGAAAAAAGCTCAGTGATTGCACTGCATGGATTAAAACACAACCACACAATAGGGTGAGAGAGGGTTAAAGTTCTAATAAGTAATCTAGGTAGTTGGTGAGAGAGATTGATTACTGAATCCTGGATCATCGAGTCTACACCCAGCAGATGCAATAGGAATAACTCATCACTCATACCAGAAATATAGAAAATACTACTACCAATCAAATCAAGCGATGAAAAATAATGATGGAATTATATAAACGAAATTAGAAAGTTGTGTGAGTAGTGCCTTGATATGATTATGAGTGGCAATGATAAATTGTGCTTGAAACGTGGTCGCATCAGTAAATATTACTATATAACAAACACTGTGAGACCTAATCAAAATAACTTTACCCACAATGGAATTATACTGTACCACACAGTGCACATGTTCTATTCTTATAACATGTTTTTTTTTTGAGTTTTAAGCATATTTTTTTCCTCTGTAATTTCTCATTGATTGCACTAAGTTTTATGCGAAGTGGATAGCTTTTGTGTGTGTTAACAAACCAGCTTAACAATCCCACTAATAATTTGCACAGTTGGCTTTTCTCTTTATTTTTATTACTAGTAGTTGTCAATGCATTTCGTCAGATAAAAATGCCTAAATATTATTATAGTTGTCATCTTTGAAATGAGAGTATATTTTGTGTAAAACTGGTGATATTTTCTTTTTTCTCTCCAAAGATTGTCGTTTTCTCTCTCTCTCTGTTGAATGGCTTTTATTCACACGTGTATAACGTATTTATTCGATGAAACTATATTAACATTATTATCCACTTTTGGTTAAACAGGATTTATCGTTTTTCTATTTTTTTGTTTTAAAATTTAGATGATCTTCAAAAAATCCTTATTGATGTGGCGTGTATTCTTTTAGCAGAAGTTGCTGTCGATTGGGTAAAGCATTCATTCATTACAAAGTTTAATGTGATACCTTCAAATGTGAGTTATTATTATTACTATTACATCACAAACTTGGTACATTATAAGCACCGATGGATGTGCACCCCACGAAATCTCATAGTTTGTGCCAATAGGTTTAGAATACTGTCTGGACGCCCAAATCGAAGTAGGTGGGGTTGTTGCTTAAAGAGGCTAGCATCTGAGCCTTTGAATCGAACCCCTATTCACAAGGCAGTAGAGTGAGTAGCGTTAGGAGGTTACCTTCTCTCATGTTCGCCGGTGACCGACCAAAACAGGTTCATACGCTATTTGAGTTATTTTGGATTCTAGAGCCACCATGGATTTTGAATTAGAGCTTTCTAGCTGCCGTGGGGTGGAAGACCAACATTCCAAGCAGTTTGAATTCGCCCTTTCACTTTTGTAAGAGACACTCCTCCCATATGTGAAGGCAATGAATAGGACTTACTTTGCAGAGGTGGGCTATGAACGCGTGACTGCATGAGAACCTTTCTAGAGAAAGACCGATATCTGCGCACCCTTGGATGTACTAGGTTGTCTATGGGGAGGGGGGTTGAATTTTGAGTTAGTGTATTCAGAGTAATAGTCATCACCCAACTTTAGTAATGTATTATAGAGTAAATTAGTTGACTGTACTTTTACATCATTTATTGAGTATATTTGCTCAGAGAATGTACTAACACCCCCTCCCACCCCACCTCACCATGCACTTTACGCATTTTAAGTTCTTATTTAAATGTGCATCTGTTTTTTCTGTGATATTCACATATAGTGCATGGTACATGTGTATTGTACAACTGAGACATGGACACTGAAGGTAGAACATGTGAAAGTATTCACATTAATTCAGCCTCAGTTACTCACATCGGATCAAGAAACATGGTAAGGAACTTAGGTGTTGTAGTGTGTTGGATACGTAGAGAAAATCAATTGATGAGAGAGAGTATGAAGCCTTATCGTTTGATGCAGTTAGGACACATGTTATGCGAACAAAGCTGTTTTCTCTTACGATGAACAACGTTAACTAAAGTCGGTTGAGTTTTCGGGGTGGTAGTAGTCAGATGGCATAAATCCATGCAGTCGTTAACTGTTTGTTTGAGAGAGAGCAGATTGGGGTTCTTCGAAATGTTAAGAATCGGTGCTGTGGCGATGTATTGACTCTATGTCATTTTTCAGGTCTTGGAAGTGTTTGTTTACCCCTCTGCTCCCCCCTCTTTCAGTTTATAGTTGACGATTCTAGTTGTATAATGTTTAGATAAATTATTAATCATTTGTGTTCTTTGCACTGATTGGTCTAATTATTTACAGAGCTCAGTTTGTATTGTTTTAGTTGTAGGGTTAAGATATCACATTCTACACACTGGTTCTGGAACAGTTTCTGATTTGTATTCAATAGAATAATCGGGTGGTCATTTATTTCTCCACTTTTATCACTTTTAGGGATGTATCCACCTTTCATTTTAATCGTTTGTCGGTAACGTCGGTCAAACACAGCAATGATATATCACCGTCACGCGAAAATAAGAGAGAAAACGAACAGTTGACAGGAGAGTTTCGAGTGTCTTAACCAATAGTCATAACATTTTACAGCAATGCTGAATACATATATGTGGATTCTTAAATATCTTGACAAGCATTAAATCAACTGATAAGTTGAAGAGTTAGCAACCGGTGAGAGTTCTGCCGTCACAAATAATTGGAAATATCAAACTCCCTGTGAATGTGCGATAACTGCAGAGTATGTTTGTTTCATGGTTGTAAACAGATAACAATTCCTGTTAAAATATTTGCTATGCCCATGGTCAAAGCATTTAAACATTAATTCAAATGAACTGTCGTCAAGATTTGACAGAATAGTTCTAAAATATTTGGGCGCCTAGTGAGAAGTAGACATTTGTAAAGTTATATTTGTAAAATCTCAGCGAGATTGAAATGAGTAATTCCAACGTTTCGTTCGGCAATCTGGTCCGAACTTCTTCAGGGAAATTAATCGAAATTAACATAACAGAGGTTTATATATAAAAGGAACATCACTTGTTTTTAAAAACTTTGTCCAATCATGAGTCATTCAACAAGTATAATAAACAAAATTTTTTATGAGCTGTGATCAAAATTATTATATATATATATATATAATGACTTCATCGTTTACTCTTTAGGTCTATGAGGAATACACTGTGAGCATTGCGTACGACTTATTGTTATGCCGTCAAGGAAAGGTAAGTAGTCTGTTAGTTATTCGATATATGATATTATGTGTTAGCTTATTTCGCTAATAAGATAAAATGATCAGAGTGTCGAATGATTTAAACGTCTCATTTGGATGTAGTTTAAGTATAAAACAATATACTCCTTTCTGTAATTCAACCGCACATTTATTCGCATACTTGACTTCTAGTGAGTTGGTGGCGAGCTGACTATCTGTTAGAAAAAACTCTGTGACTTGTTGGCAATCCTTTTTGTGAATAACACGCCAAGTTTCCCACTCGCATAGAAGGACTGACCGACTTCACGTTTGTGTTAAAAATCCGAATCTTGTTCTTTATGCTTAGTTAGTGCAGAAGATTTCCAAACTGATTTCAGGTTGATGAAGGCGTATCTTGCCTTTCCGATTCTGGCTGGTTTTGACATCTTCATCCGTTCCGACTGCCTGTGGTTGAAACTGTGCTTCCTAGAAAAGTGAAAGAAGTAATCTCTGCCAAGTCTTTCCCGTTGATGGTGTTTGAGGCTGTCGGTGGTGGTTGGTTGGTTATCTTCATCACCTGTCTTTTTTGCATTCACTTTAAGTCCTGTTCACCTCTTCTGACGACTCGCTGGTTCCCACCTGTAAGTCTTTGAGTTTGTGTGATATTAAACATAAATCATCCATTCGCGAAATCCAGATCTTCTATAGTCTTCTTACCGGTGGTCCAGCGTACCCCTTTGTTTCCTCGCTCCCCACTGTCTTCCACATAATCCAGTCCACCACAATTAAGAATATCATCGCTGATTATAGGCAGGCAGCCAGCTTGTCTTACTCCTGTGTTCACTTTGAACGCCTCACTAATAAATAGTGGACTAATAATAAAAAAAACTAAATTTTTTTTTGTTATGCACTATTTTTAATGATAACTCCGGACAAGTTCACCTGTCTTAAGCCACGTTGGCCACATATTTTGTTATTTAAAAAAAATTTAATTAGTTTTCAGCCTACCATTTATAGTTCTAAGAAGTTTTATTATTCTATTGTAAATACTTCATTCATTCTCAACAGTCCTGAAAATCAGCATACACAGTATTACGGGTATTCTTCTTTTCACAGAATATATATATGGTCCTAATTTATTGATTTCATAGTCATTACTCATGATGTTGTTACTTTTATTTTAATCCTTAAATAATCTAATCAGTAATTTTCTAACTTTCAGAATACATCTGATCACTTTGACCTGCTTTCACGTCGTATGGGTTTAACTCCGATACCTCTTAGTTGTTTGATCAATGCAATGTTATATCAAACAATACGAAATCCTAGTACTCTTTGTTTAACTCTACCGTTTGTAATCGCTGGGTAAGTAACTTTTGTGCTGTACTGTACTGTGTGTTGTGTTATTGAATTGCTTTGTAATTTTGCCTTCTTATCCCAAGAACAGAGCATAGAAAACGCCCTGAAATTGAAATAGTCATGCTATGATATTATGCAGGTAGGTTCTAATCTCAATCGTGTATCATTAATTCACGAAAACAGCCTTAATAATAGTAATAATAACAATTATTATTATTATTCCTAAGAAAAAGACGTAAACAGTGAAGAAAATTTTCTTTACAACGATTCATCTTCATAAGCTAGTGTACACAATCGTAAAATTATATTTAACAGAGAATTCATAAGAGCAATTAGGTATTTGATGGTGTGGAATATTCCCATATCATGAATTAAAAGTCAATCTGAACGAAGAATATTCTTTTCAATGATTTCTCCTCTTCAGGTTCTTACAATTATAAAATATAATATTTATTGTCGTTACCATAATGGCGAGTTAGTTATACGGTGGATACATTTTTAACGTAGAATAACAGATTAGCGGTTATGGGGTGTCAAAATAAATAGTCGTATTTGTGTGACAAACGTGCTAGGCTGAATCCGATTACGAAATATTGTGAGATGAGAGACATTTGTGGTGATTAGTCATAATAGATTTGTAGAGTGTAGGGTAGGAAAAGGTGTCAGGTGAGTGGTTAGTACAAAGTGGTCTGTGTTAAACAGGAGATAGTAAGACTGCAATGAGAGGTTCATAATGAAATAACGAATTTGTGAAATGAAACAGGTGGAGGCATATATCGAGAAAAGAGATAATATTCATTATAATGAAGGTTTTTGTATTTCCCAATGAATGAAAAACAAAACAATATTGTCTTTACTGACGTTTCGCTATTTAATGCTGCTAATAGCTTCATCAAAGTATTATGAAACCGGAATTTACAAAATCTCAGCACATATATAACAAAGGTTTAAGGGGTGAGAAAACAGACTTAGGTCAAGTTAAAGGGACATATTGAAAGTCAAAATAACAATGAAGATCACTAAACCAAATAACAAAGGTAATAGTACGTGTGTTATGATATCAAAACAAAGTTTACCAACTTGATCATCGTTCGTCAGTCTGTGGTCATTTTTCGTTATCAAGTTGGTCAATTGGTAAAGATAACAAAATCAAGTGTAGATTGTTGGATTTGATCAGTGTGTAAAATTATAAAAGCAGTATGTGTTTACATAGTGAATTTGTATATATATGTCCTTTTAACTTGACCAAAGTCTATTTTCTCACCCCTTAAATCTTTGTTATATATATGCTAAGATTTTGTAAATTCCTGTTTAATATTTCTATGATAAGGTGCGTCAGTGGTATAGCCGTTAGGACGCTCGCCGACCATGCACACGGTCCAGGGTTCGATCCCCGGCCGACTCACTCCTTTACCTCGCTGAGCCAGAAATCCTGCAAAAATTAAACACTGCTATAGAAACTTCAAGCCTCTAGTTTGAAGCCCTATGTTCTGCTGGGGAACGTGAAGGAAAAAATACTTTGATAAAGCTATTAGCAGCATTAAATAGCGAAACGTCAGTAAAAACATTATCGTTTTGTTTTTCATTCATCGGGAAATGCAAAAACTTCTATTATAATAAATATCATGTATCCAATGCCCAAATTTTTTTCAAACTGTTAAAAGTGAACTTGGTTTGGACATATATGAAGGGATAATATCACTAATAATGAGTCCGGATAGTATAAATGAAAAATTCGATAGTATTGAGAGAATGTTTGCATGAATGGCATAAATTATGACGAATAATAATATTAATAATAATGATAATAATAATATTTGTCTCCCGTTTTACAATATTTTGTAATCGAATTCAGCCTAGCACGTTTGTCACACAAATACGACTATTTATTTTGACACCCCATAACCGCTAATCTGTTATTCTACGTTAAAAATGTATCTGCCGCATCACTAACCGACGACTTGAACTGCCGCACATATGTGCAAGGTTCTATGTCGGAAACCGACCGACCAATTACTGTAACGACAACAAATATTATATTTTATAATTGTAAGAACCTGAAGAGAAATTACTGAAAAGAATATTCTTCGTTTAGATTGACTTTCAATCAGGTATTGGTCAAATTTGTCCTCGAAAAATGTATTACGTAATGTAAGGTGTAGTCTAGAGAAGGTGTGACTAACTGGAAATTAGAAAAAAGTGGGCAGGAGTTGGCATGGCGTAATAATTGTGAAAAAATGACTAATCAGTAGCAGTACGACTGTGTAGAGAATGGACAGGGACTAGTAGAAAGACGACAAGCCAGTCTCTAATCCACCATATACACCAGGACTGATTTGACAATAGTGTTGAAAATTCGAATCTTGTTCTTCATGCTGTGATTACGGCAGATATTATCACACCGATTTCAGATTAATGAATGCCCGTCTTGCATTGACAATCTTCATCCTTTCGGCTTGTGCTTGTGAGAAGATGTTACACTCAAATTTCTTACTTTGATATATAGTTGAAATAGTCTTAGTTTTTACAACTTACATGGTTTTTAAGTTTGTGCAACTCCATAATTTTTATCTGCACAAAGATAGTAGGACGAAATATCCCCGAATAAGTGGTTCTAAAGAAAAAACTATATACTATCTTCACTTAACAAAATAAGCCCATATTGAGTCATAAGAAAATTATATCCGGTTAGGGAATTGAATCATAGGTGAAAATGCATAAAATAATAATAATAGTAGTATGAAATGCAATTAAAACTGAAATGTTTGTGATTATAATCATGGTTAAATGTCAAGTGGCAAGGCAAATTAATGTCATATATAGAATAATTCAACTCTATGTGTGTTTATGAATTCACCTGCTCATGTGGAGCTAGGTATATCGGTCGTTCGACTCGAGTTTTGTCCAAGAGGGTGCAAGAACACTATCCTGCATGGTTAGGAAGAGGTGGAAGTGGAGCAATAAGAAGCGCGATCATTGAACATCTGGTTGATAATGATCACCCTATCTCTATAGCCTCCGCCTTTAAAGTCATCTACAAGGCAAAAAGTAATTTACCCAAATCACTACGTACCCGACTCATCTGTATTGCTGAAGCTTTGGCTATCGAAACAGAAAAGCCAGATCTCTGTGTACAGAAAAAGTTCGTTCAACCCCTCCAACTTTCATGGTCTTAATCCCTCTATGCTAAAGTATGGTAATCCCCAATCATATTTTGGCTCTACCAATTTTTCATTTTGTCTATTCAATTTGTATTCTCTTCCTTTATTACGTCAATTGTTACTATTACTATTCTCACTTTGAACTGTCCCCGGTATTATTTCACTTGTCATTCTAAATCAATTCTCTTTTTTTACAACGTTAAATTCTATGCTATCAAATTTCACACAATATTACGTAACGTTTTTATTTTATTCGATTTGTCTACTAATCCTATAATTGCTCACCCTTTTCAAGTTCTATCCATCCTATGAATTATTCTATATATGACATTAATTGTTTTGCCACTTGACATTTAACTATGATTATAATCACAAACATTTTAGTTTTAATTGCATTTCATACTACTATTATTATTACTTTATGCATTCACACCTATGATTCAATTCCCTCACAGGATATAACTTCTTAAAAACCACATAAACACGACTGTACAGCTTGATGATAAATTCGTTGAAAAGAGTGTTTTCGCTGAATCACCACTTGTTTTGATTTTCATAAGAAAAGGACGTAAACAGCGAAGGAAATTTTCTTCTCAACGATTCATTTTCCTAAGCTGTACAATTGTAATTATTTGTATTAAATGGTTGGAGGCAATCGGCAGGAAGCCTTGCTTGACCTAGGTTTCGTGCTAGTTGGCACTCACCGGTCAGCAAGGCGTATCTGTAACCTTGATAGAATTCATGTCCCTTCTGAGATTTGAATCCGCGTCACCCAGTGAGTGTCGCAGTCAGACACATTACCACTGAGCTATTCAGGCCCGCGATTGACCTCCTGTAGGGGACTGTATTGGATATCCAATACAGTCTAATTGAAAGTTTGGAAAGAGGCAGAAGTTGGCATGACGTGATTGATTAGTGTGAAAAAAATGACTAATCAGTAGTATAGTTGTGTGTAGAGTGGACAAGAACTAATGGAAAAACGATAAAGTATTTTTTAATATAAAATCTGTATGAAAACGCAATGGTATTTATGAACAGTAGTAGAGTGATAACGAAATATGTATGATGGGAATAACAATGATAATAAAACAACAATTATAACAGTAAATTTACATGATAAAAAAGGAAGAAAAATTATAGTAAGGACGCTACTCTCTGGCCACAGTAGGGCCAGGGGAATGTATGTGGTGCTTTTGAATGTAGAGGTCCGGCTTTAGATCCCAAATAGCCAATGATTCAGTTATGTACAGATCGAACTACTTGCATACGATATTGAGGAACTCTGTGTGTGTTCGATGTTCAGAGTTGTTGGCAAGGTGTTCGAGGATGGAGCTGTGTTACTACTCTTCTTTCCTCCTCTGGTCAACCAAGCTGGACAATGTTGCAGAATACAAAGGGAAATTTTCTTTGCTGTTTACATCTTTCTTTCTTTTTTAAATATACTATCTACTACTGATTGACTCATTGAAATTACTTTAATTTCTTGTTAACCCTTTTTTAGATTATTTGCAGTCAAAGTTGTAACAAATCTTACACTGATGTCTATGGCTTACTCCCATGTACGTGAGTACATAAACACTGCCAGTGCTTGTCAAACCGAAGAGAACTATTGTTCATCAAATAATGATAACAGAACAGAAAAACCTGTAGCTGATATTCATACAACAACTTCCGTAAAGAACAGTAAACAAGACCAAGAAACTAATGAAACCGGGAAAGAACGTAAAGTGTCTTTAAGAAAGCCTCCTTTCGGCTATAATGGTTACGACCAACCAACCAGGGATGATGAATACTTTCTGCCGATGGGTCTTAGACACAGACGAATTCGTAGTGATTCTGGTCCAGTGGATGTTATGACCAGTGTTGATGCAGTTCATCATTCATATACTTCAGAACATTCATCAGAATATGTTGGAAGTAGTAAACTTGTCATGTCAAGTCCAATATCCACTGGCCTTATTGCTAATGAATTGGTTGAGCCGTACTATTCAATTATGGCATCGTCAAATGGTACTCCAAAAAGTCTATACGATTTTAATGAGTTAACTCCATTGAGTAAGTCAGTAAACACTTTTTTTTTGTTTGTTTCACCAATGTAGTATGTGCGTCGGTGGCATAGCGGTTAGGACGCTCGCCGACCATGCATATGGTCCGGGGTTCGATCCCCGGCCACAGACGCACTCCTTTACCTCGCTAAGCCAGAAATAATGCTAGTGAAGAGGAAAGGTTGGGCATGAGGCTAGCAACCCCATCCTGTAAAATAAACACTGCCACAGAAACTTCAAGCCACTAGCTTGAAGCCCTATGTTCCACTGAGGAACGTGAAGGAAAAAAATGTAGTATGTACACACTTGATCAGTGTTTAATCACCTTTCTTTTTCCGTATTATTTTGTATTTTAGCACCTATAATGCCTATGGACTCAGTACATCGATTATTAACTCCTGGAAATATGAAGTCAGACATGGAATGTGATCGTAATTCTTATGAATCATCAGCTTTGTTTCAAATAGAAGACAGATCTCCTTTTCCTGCGTATACAAATCCGCCAGCTACACCATCACATCATGAGAGACATCGAATAATGCATAGTAGATATGATCTATCGAATATCCTGTGTACTGAGACACACGGCGATAAAGACGATGCTTTCACAACAATACTAAAACCTCAAAGTGTATCTTCCCTAATAAGACCGAGGTATTACAGCATTGATCTAGGCATCCTGAGCAATTTCATGAAATTTATGGAAAGCAGTACACGGGTTACTACGAATGAAATACCAAGTAGCAAAGATAATGCCCAACAAGACGAATCAAGAGTTACATACCTGCCAGACCCTACACGTAAACGTCGAGTTCGTACAATGACTGAAGGTTCAGTCAATGCAACTTCACCTCCAGTAGATCCTACTATACCAATCCTTTGGGAAAGAAGCAGTCGAAATAGTACTGTCAATCAATTTGGTTTGGATCAGCTGAAACCGACAACTCCTGGACGAGTAAAACAACCATTATCTGATATTGACCGGTATTCCATGGTAGAAGGACAAATCAGCTAATTTTTTACGCTGTGATATGATGTTTATTTGTATTTATGTACAGTTTATAAATTGGGTAGAACTTAATCATTTTCTCTCTTTTTTTTCTTCTGGAGATGTTCGGTTGCCTTTCATCCGCTATTAGTGTGAACGATTATGATTGACTTTTAGAGGCGCATACGAGAAACCACGTAACAGGATGTAGTTTTATCTCATTATTACTGACTTACGGCTGGCTGTCTGTCTCAGGTGGAATTTTTGAGCGGAATATGTTGTGCATCTTTTGGTACCTCACACTGTTTGAACATAACACCACAATTCTAATTGTATGTTAAGTGTTTGTTCTAAGTCTGTAATGACTCCACCCATTCACGCGTCATCTTCTGTACTCAATTTATTTTCAAGTCAGTATTACCTCCTATTTACTACGCCTTAATCGGAATATATTTCCTTTAAATTACCAGCTTCCGATAGATAAAGGAAAATTTTTGATGTGGTTGTGTTCTCTGAGCTGGATAGTTAATTTGCGATTGTTTGAAACAATCAGTTCCAATACAAGTAGTCGCCTAGAAGGTGTGAAAACACAAAAACAACCATTCACGTCCAAGGTCACTGGGAGAGATGACTAATAAACTCGTGGAGAAATATAAAAGCTCACTTGAACAAATTGAAGTATACGCTGAAGATGTCGCCTAGTAGTAGGGCGATGAAAGCTTCGCAAATTAACTATCCAGCTCAGAGAACACAACCACATCAAAATCATCCACCTGAGCTACACATCTTCTCTATCATATCTAGATAAAGGAAAAGCTGTAAATAGGGAAAAAAAGTTTATTAGAAGTAAAAGTTAGAAATCAATACAACAAAGTACCTAATAACTTCAATAAATGTTTTACAAGATACATGTCAGTTATTTACAAGCGAGATAATATATATATCTAAGGATCATTGTGTAGGCTTCGGATTTGTTCGAATAGTTCCCAGTTCAATGAAATCATCAAGCAGCTCTCCAAAAGGTGGTTGGTTCGTTGAAGACTGTGTTCTTTCACTTGTGTTAGGCTGTTGAAATTAAAACAAGTTATTGTTTCAAGAGTTAAAATAAAGATAATGCTTACAAACGACTAATTTAGCTGCTGAACGCTTATGTGTTCGAAATGCAATAATGCGAAGTGAAACTCTTTCGTAAGATTGTCTGCAAGTGAGCTTTATAACCACAGGACAAGACTGAATGCACTACATTGGTTGGTTTATTGTAAAGCCTATGAAGGTGCGAGTAACTGTTTGTCATGTGTCCATCCTACTGTTTGTATGACGTGACGTCACATAAGATATAGTGTATATATGTATTCAAATTAGTTATCTACTGCAAATCTTTATTTTGTAGCATGCTTTCTTGAAAACGCTTGCAAAAGTCCACTCAAATTTCACTCACTATAAAAGGAGAAGTCCAAAATAACCGTAAACATTGGATGCTGCAGAAATAATGACGTGCTTTACATGTGTCCTAATTGTCAAATTTTGGTGACACTGCTATCGGGTATTTTTTGGGCGTCGAAACAATAGGAATCAAATGAGGTGGTGGTGGGGGGATTGCAATTTACACAGTTCTAGGTTGGATACCACTAAAGTATCATTTGGAAACTGGGATTGTTTAGATGATAATTAGTACGATGCATTGTATGATCCGGATTTTCAACTCCAATGTGAAGTCAATGCTACTTATTATAGGGATCAGAGACTTGGCGCGTCATAAAGAACATCTCAAACAAACTACAGACCTTCATTAACAGTTGTCTTCGCTCAATACTCAAGATCAGATGGCTGGCCAGAAAAGATCAGCAATACAGATCTCTGGGAGCGAACCAACCAGGAGCTGATTGTGAAACAAATGGGCAGGAAGAAATGGAGATGGATTGGCCATCCTCCGAGGAAACAAACCACCAAGTGACATCACTAGACAGGCCATTGCTCGAGTGGAACCCGAAAGGGAAGCGGCGAGTTGGTCGTCAGTGCAAGGGTGACTTGGAGGAGGTCATGTGAAGAGGAGATGAAAACGTGTGGGCAGACTTGGAGCCAGGTGAAGAATATAGCAGAGAACCGAACGCAATGGAGACGCACGGCTGAAGCCCTATGTTCGTCTAGGAATTACAGGAAACAATAATATAATATAATAATAAGCACCAGACAGTTGTTTCGTTCATTTGGGAACAAGCCCATCAGTGATGCATCTGGCTTGACTAGGCATAGGGAACCGAATCACCACTCGAATTCTGGCTAGCTACTTAGGGGCGGGGGCGGGTAACACATTGATTTAAATGCGTGATTTGCAATTTACACAGTTCGAAATGAAATTCCACCACAGTGATCTGCTCGATACTAGACTAACAGCAAGCACAGATACATGACGCTACATACTACTGATTGATTATTGTGAGTAGTTGGATACCACCACTCGTTGATGATACTTGCAAACAGTTTCCTGAATCACAGCCTGTAGTCATGTTTTCTGACTGCACATTTTTAGGTCAAAACACATAACCAAATATGATTTGTTAGGCCGAATGGACATAAGTATTCATATTGATCATAGTCGGACACGGTCCCTTTACCACTACACTCCGAATATATGTTGAATCACAAATCATAAAGTAATTGAGCAGAAAAATGTATATACAATACATCAAAACTATTTAACAAGACCGGGTTTGATTGCCGAGCAGTATATTACCTACAATCGATATGGTACTAGCGGTCGAGTTTCTATCGTGTTCAAACCAACTGTTAGTTTTGAAACACTACGAAGCATCACGGTACCTTTTTTTGAGATTTGTCTATGGTGAATGTCTGTGATAAGGTGACCGACGCAAAGCAGTCACCATCCGTTGACCTAATGCAATATATATGTATATATATATATATATTTCCAAGAAGGTATGCACGTTCACGTGCATCGGTGGCATAGCGGTTAGGACGCTCACCGACCATGCATATGGTCCGGGGTTTGATCCCCGGCCGACGCACTCCTTTATCTCACATACCTAAGCCAGAAATAATACTGGTGAAGAGGGAAGGTTGGGCATGAGGCTAGCAACCCCATCCTGTAAAACTAAACATTGCTACAGAAACTTCAAGACTCTAGCTTGAAGCCCTATGTTCCAATGGGGAACGTGAAGGAATTAAAAAAATGCACGTTCACATAACTTTTATTTCGCTCTTACATGCGTGGGAAGCACCTCAGTGGCATGAAACATTTTTTTTGAAATGTGTAGAATGGGGAAGATATTTCAAGCACTAGACTTAGTTACACATCGTCGGTATATGAGAGTTTGAATACACTGCTGTCTTTAATTCTCAAACTTATTTAAAAATAAAACCGAACAGTAGTCTTTCAACGAATACTTTGACGCATTATAATAAAGAAATACACAGCAAGTGAATTCCAATTTGGTGCATTTGATTGTGAATCTATGATATTTACGTCAGTCTATCCCCTTACTATATACAGTGGGTGATCTCTACCAGCATACTAATGGTTGAAACTCCATAACTATGATTGGACACTAGTTACTGACTAGTGTTATGTGTCTATTCCTTTCTTTGGTGCAGACTGAATTCTATCAGTCAGGTTTGCAATGCGGCCACTATTCTAGATAGCTCGCCATCACGGTGTACATTGATTTGATGATATTAGATAGTTGGAGGCAATCAGCAGGAATTCAGTCTGCACCAAAGAAAGGACTAGATGCATAACACTAGTTACTAGTGTCCAATCAAAGTATCCAATACAGCCAGTCCTACAGGAGGTCAATCGCGAGCCAGCTAATAGCTCAGTGGTAACGTCTCTGACTGCAACACTCACTGGGTGACGCGGGTTCGAATCTCAGAAGGGACATGAATTCCTTCGAGGTTGCAGATACACCTTGCTGTCTAGTGAGTGCCAACTAGCTCAAAATCTAGGTCCAAGGCTTCCTACCGATTGCATTTAACCACCTAATATCATCAACTCCATAAACTATGCCGGTAAACTGGAATTAAGGGAGTAAGCAATGTATTATTGTCATTATCATCAGTCTTTCGGAAACGATAACTTCAAGTTCATAGTCATATTCCAAACAAAGTATTTCAAAAGAAATAGCAATGAGTGATGTTGTTTATTTCGTCAAACTATAACCAGAAATCCTTACCTTATGTTTTTGACTCGTAACTTCTATATCCTGAAGTACAATATTATTGTTATTACTCTCAGAATAATATATAAGACAAAGGAAATTAGTCAGTGAGAGGATTAACACATCCATCCAAGATTTTGTAAAATACATAAAAAACTCAGGATGTGTTTTGGGATCCAACGTGTACGGTAGGGCTAGATTAAAATAAAATTCATTATCTCAACAATACATTACCACACCATGCCTGCCATTCTTCTCGCTCGAAAGAAAACTGTGACGAAAGTGATTCAAAGAATTCAATCATTTTTGCTTGACGTTTTTTCATTTTAGCCTGTATTAAATAGGTTCGAAAAACATGAACTTTCAGTTCATTGGCTGCGTTCTGTTTGTCATCTGCAAGTCTGTGAAATAATGTGTTTTCTAATAGATTCCATTGATTAATCAGTTGATTTAAATTTGAATCATAAATTGATTCTTGAATATGGTCAACAATATCAGAAGGGTGAAACTATAAATTAAATATAAAGGTGTTAGCAATGCAAAGATTACCACCTTTGCTTTACTTTTTTCATTAGAGCTTTCAGCTTCGAATGCGTTCAGTGAGTCTTTATAGTTCTTCGATAGTAAATAGTGTCGAACGAAACGATTATAAACACCATCCTGCATTGTGGCTCTATAAAAACAAAAGAATATTTCGGGGATTTAGAAGAGACTTTCGCTGTATCTGACAACTGTTTATGTGAAATAAATATGTGAAAAATAAAAGGAATAAATGTCTGTTAGTTTGTGAAAAGCAAATTCTGTCGATCGAATTTCCGAACAGAACTAATGAGTCAGGTGCACTCTGATTAGTGTTAGACAGCTGGGAGATAGGGAACTGCAGAACTTAGCATTCTGTGACGGTACAAAAACCATCAATATGTCAGCAACCTCGAAATACAGAAGTTGTGAGGTACATGCTCATACTGATGATGCAGATTCCACTGGAAACAACTTAATCAGCCACGCTATCGACCAGTGCAATCGATAAGTCAACTAGTTTAAGGTTACCGACTAAATAATCGGTCAGGTGCAACAAATGTAATCAATACCGTAGGTCACAACACTGCTCGTGTAATAACGATAGTAATAATAATAAGAGGTAACTGTATATCCATTACAAGAGGTTTGCGTAACACAGGATTATACATGTATGTATATATATTTATCATGTACAATTTATATCCCTTTTCACCACGTGTTTACTCGGTGATTAAGAAAACTACAGTCAGCATATCGAAATTTGATAGACACATCTGTGAAATTCATATAAGGCTTCTACTGGTTTTCTAAGACTAACCAAGGATGATATATTCACAGTCAAAGTCGACACAATTGTGTCATCTGCAGATTTACGGCAAATGGGGGATTCATGCATTCGAATTTCGTAACTGTGACGTAAAATCGTGAATTTTGAGCTGAGATTAAAGGAAAAACGCAAAATACAGCTTAACAGTCTACATATATTTAGCTGACTGAAACTGTACGATTAGTTCATTCTTCACCTGCCAATTAATAAAGCTACTCACTAATTTCAACTTAGAACTTTGCACAGATGTGCAGCAATTCGAGTTGCCACACTCCATGTAGCACACTAAACAAGACGAGAGATTCAAAACAGAGATAAAAAAAGGGAAATATGAGACAAAATGAATAGCAATATGAAAGGACAGTACAATTTTGCCCTATTCAGGAAGTAGTTACCTAGGGTTCTAGTGAGAAGTCGTGACCAGTAGGGTGCAGCAGGTCGCCGAAGACATTGACTATTGGTCGCGCTATGTAGTTAATTGGCAGAAGTTATAATTCATGGGCCATTGGGTCGGGTTCCAGTGGCTTAATGGTATACGAGCTCGCCTTGTAACCAGAATGTTCTGGGTTCGAACCCTGTCGGTGGGTGCGTACTGATGAAGAGATCCAAACTAGGGCGAAACAGATGTTCAGTACTCTCAGGTTTTCTAATGGTTTTCTAACCAATGTCAGCTCATGATGGAATCCTGTAACCAATCAATCAAATCCCTGCAAACCAACACTTGAACAGTACAATTTTATTGGATATTATAAATCGCAAAGAGAGAATGCATCTGTGCCATCACTGAAAACGAGAATTTTGAGCCACATCACCAATTGTCTCCGGCTATTGGGACGGTAAGAACCAATGGCTGGAGATAATAAAGCTACACACCCAACAAGGGAACCAAAAATATTTCAGTTTATCATAATAGGGAGCATTTTCGCAATTGTCAAACGCTATGCCTTTCTGATATGTATTCAGAAGCCTCAGAACGTCATTGCAAAACGTATATGGATCTCTATAGCTATAGCGATTCAACAACGTATTTACGAGACTTAGTTCATAAATTAAAGATGTTCACCAACTGAACGCAAACTGTGCTGGAAATACTCCCAGAAATGTGACTATCATAAAAATGCAGCTAAGTAATAAACTGATTTGAATAAAATCAGTTGGTAAATGATTTGTATTAGGAGAAAAATCTTAACTTATGAAACTACCTTAAAGAGGCTATCTGAAACATTTATTTACCTGAATATGTGCCGCAAGCCAAAAATATAATGTATGGCGAAGTGTCTGTAAAAACTGTGATTATAGGAATGTTTGAATTGCTAGCTCACTTACTGTATACCTAATGGTTATGCGACCTAGTATCTTATGACATACTTGGGTAGTTATAATAAGCCGTATTAGAATAAAAGAGGGATGTGACGTCATTTTCAGAACTACTACTTCATGCTTTCTCCAATTTGTCTGCTTTTATTATTATAACGCGGCATACGCGATTACAACATTTGGCGAGCTCAAGACAACTAACGCTGCTGTAATCTGTGTAAAAGGCAGATAAACGCAGTTATTTCACTACTTTATGTTACATCAGTTCTGGAGTCTTAAGGTGAAATATCTTGGCTGGAGACGGTAACAGAGTCCACAGCCAAATGGGATAGATATTACATATATATGAATATTACTGACTACTGACTTCTGGCCATTCGTCCTATGATAAATTAGTGTAAGTGCCGAAAAAACCATTAATCGGCAAGATAGAGAAATTCCGCTGTTATTCTGGAAGACAAACATCTTTAGGGTCAACAAAGTAGGAGACACATGCGAAACCTGAGAGTTCCCAAGTCTTTTTTGGCACATGTTGTCCTAGGTAGTTGCATCAATAAGTATCAGCGGACGAATGACCTTAAATGCACCAGCCACTTGGAAACGGTTATTCCAAATTATAAAGTAGGTATATTTGCGAAAATACTGCATGAAACTGTCTGATTCAGATTCAGTTGATAAAGATAGAAGGCTCTTGTGGCCTGTATTAATCCTTGCAAAATATATCTCTGCAGAGATCTAACTTCTCTTTGAAAGCGTTCACCGATGGAGCTGTTACTACTGAATCAGGTAAAGAGTTCCAGTCGTTGACCACTCTGTGAGAGAATCTAAATTCTGCACGTATTTTAATCATCCTCGGTTTGAACACCTTTTTGCGGTGACCCTGTAAATATATCCTAGAAGGGGAGAAGAGTTTAGAAAGGTCAGTTCCTAAATCACCCTTAAGTATACGGTATGCTGAAATTAAGTCGCTTCTGTTCCTTCGGTATGATAACGGAAAGAGATTTAAATGCTCCATCCTCTTCTCATAAGGAAGGTGTGAGATACCACTAACTAATTTCGTTCCTACTCTCTGTACTCTTTCCAGGATATGTGCCTGCTTTTTGAAGCATGGACTTGTACGCAGTATTCTAGATGAGGCCTGACATATGTTGCGTAGAGTATTTGGAACATGCCCTCGTCTAATCGTTTGAAAGCCCTTCGGAGTGCCCATAGCATTCGAAAAGCCTTAGCTGCGGCTGCATTGCAATTTGCAGCTGTTTTCAAATCATTGTTGACAATGATTCCTAGGTCCTTCTGTTCGTTAACATCACGTAGTTTTGTGTCCCCTAGGGAGTACGACGTATAAGACTTCTGACCTAAGTGCATTACCGCGCTTTTCCTAGAATTCATTTCCTAACTTCACAGGTTCGACCACTCAGCTAATTTATCTAGATCAGTTTGTAGGGCCGACCTATCCTCGTTATTATTTACAATTTTCCATATCTTAATGTCATCAGCAAATAACAATGAAGATGAAGTAAGAATCCCCGGTAGCTCATTAACGTATAATAGGAATAGCAAGGGGCCTAATACAGTTCCCTGAGGCACTCCACTGGATACTGCTTTCCACCCTGATAGTACACCGTTAACTCTAACCTTCTGCCTTCTATCCATTAGGTAATCCCTAAACCACTCACATAGGCATTGGTCTAGTCCGAAACCTTTAAGTTTACTAAGGAGATCTAAGTGGGATACTTTGTCGAATGCCTTGCTAAGATCAATAAAAACCACGTCCAACAGAAGGTTTTTATCTCTGGCCTCGACCCAATCTTCCCTAGCTAACAGTAAGTTTGTCAAGCAAGATCGTCCTGGTCGGAATCCATACTGTTCAACTGCTAGTAAGCCATGTGTTTCAACATAAGCTAATAGCTGATCCATTATAATACTTTCCATTACCTTTGCTATAATGCATGCCAGACTTACCGGCCTGTAGTTAGATACCGATTGCCTGTCCCCCTCTTTGAAGATAGGGCTTATAACGGCATCCTTCCAGTCCCTGGGTAGCTTAGCCTGGGTCAGTGACATTTGGAAAATCTCCGCAAGCGGAATATATATTATATCCGCCAAGGAAATTAACAGTTTAGGGTGAAGTCCATCAGGCCCAGGTGATTTACCTGGCTTCAGTTTAGACAGTAGTTTGAGGACTTTTGTGTGCTCTACCACAATTGAGGGCATCTGAGTGGCGATGGCAGTGACCTCACCATATTCCTGGGTGGTACTATCAGACGAGGAGACGTCACAAAAGTATTCAGAGAGGTTTTCAGCCTTTCCTTCGTTTGACTCAGCCGTTTCTCCACTAATGCTTATGAGTGACGGTATACCATTGCTAGTTTTGGTCCTACGTTTTATATACGAGAAGAGCCTTTTTGGGTAGTGAACACAATCTAGTACAAGCCGTCTCTCGTTAATCGCATACTTACAGAGATTTCGAGGAACCTTTCTCTGAATTATGACAAAAATGCCTCTCACATTTGGATTGGAGTTTCAACAGAGTAATAACACCACATCCTATACATGTATTCATCTAGGTCTTCTAATCACTCCAACAATAATCTTGATATAAGTATAAAACTTGGGCACTGTGGTAGAGTATAACTCCATTATGAATAAGATTTTATTTTTATAAATCCCACAGTGTTATACAGTAATATTAACTGATGACATTTCGAGCACAAAGTATTGCTCATAATCATATCAACTTGGTATGATATGAAACGTCATCATTAAATATTACTGTATAACACTGTGATTTATCAAAATAAAATCTTATCCATAATGGAGTAACAATAATCTTCCCTTGACCTAATTGAACGCGGAACTATCTATAAAATAACCCTAATCTAACCTAATAATTATTAGGTTACCCTAGTCCTAACAAGGATCTGACCTAATTTTAGGTTAGGCTAAGATTAATCTTAACCAGACCTTCCCCAAATCTAATGAAAGCTTACCAGATACGCCACTTGATGTCAAAACACCTCACTAAGCATACTTTGTTTAAGATTCTTATGCTCTAACTAGCATTTACTTCGAGTGCACTGCATAATCGTCGGGCCAGTGATATGCAGTCTGCCTCAAGGATTCTGCGGTGGACCCAGAGCCTAATTTCAATAACTTTCTGACTGATGATTTCTAGGTCGTTTGTGCTGCTGCACTCCGTTTGTACTCATTGTTGCTTACGTTTTAACCTTGTGATGTATATATATGCCTACCTTGCATTAATCGTACCTATCTATTGACTACAGGCTATTCTAGTGGCTCTGAAGAAAGGATTTGAGCCACGAGTTATCATTTTCCGTGGTCTACATAGCTTTAGGAAAATTACTGTTACATAAAGACATACAACTAACATTACAGATGGAATAATTAAAGTCTGGAATTGGTAACAACAAAAAGCAGTACCGCACAGCTTAAAATTTTGCCAACTAACTTTTAGTGTACAACTTCCAATATCCAATTTCATTTTATGAGCTTGTATGAACTAACTTGATTTCTTTGTGCTCGCTTCTTGATTGTGAGGTAAAGGCTCCTGGTCTTCGACAAACGTCTGCGTAGTTCGTCCCGCCATTTGACTGTCGTAGATTTGGTTGACTCCGAAACGAGTGGTGTTGGGAATAATTATATGTTGTTTGTAGTATGCGATGTATTAATACTTTGTTAATGCTTCGAATAGAGTTGATCCTTTCACCAGTTAGTCCTTCGGTATCGTCATCTAAAGAAAAGAGATGACAGTTAATAATAATAACAGATAATTTGTGTAGGTTATGCAGACTAAAAGACAGAAAAGAAATAAAGAAAACGTAAAAACAGACAGCCATATAAATATATGTATATATGTACATGATACAAATAACAATAAGTGTAATTGTAGTAGTATGAGTAGTCATGAAAGTAGGTTGGGAGAGAATGTAAAGAAGTGAAACAACGAATTTAGATGTCTACCCATGAACGGTGTGTGGAATTTTAAGAAGACAGGCCATTTGGACGCAGGCCTCGTTTCGCCACGTGATTGTCCAGCATTCGTTTAAAGCTTCCACAGGCGGTGCCGTAGCTATATCTTCCGGTAAGGAGCCCAGGGACGGCAAACCCACGGGGAAAAGAAGTTGGGCGCATTCAAGTCTTTGCCCTCTGGTCAGCTATCCTTCTGGGATATCCACGAGGAAGCCTTTAACTACTCAGTGGCAGAACACCTTTGTTTGGGTTATCCTGGTCATTTGTTATCTTGTAGGCAGTAATCAAGCCACCCACTCTAAGCCAACGGTAGCTAAGTGTGAAGAGACCTAATTTCTTTAGCCTTTCACTTATTTCGGAGACACACCATTCCTTTTCTCACCCGTCTTTGGACTTTCCTAGAGGTCTGCGTCTCTTCTAAGCAGTGGGGATGCAATAATATTATGCACTTCAGGGTGTGGTCTGAAGTATGTTTCAAACAACCCTAGAGAGAGCTCAGGAGTTAGTGCACCCAACTGTCTATGTGTAAAGTGTATGACCGCATACGCCCTCGCTACATCTCCCGTGTGATTCACGTTTGTGGCTAATTTTTTCTTTTAGAAATAGACTTAAGTCAAGCTCCGACGTTGTGCAGGACAAGCTTTCATTGCACAGAGTGTAGCTTGCATTCTGCAGCCTACAGGTAATATCATTACTATGCACTTTTCCAGGTTGAAAGTCACCCCATGGGCTACCGCCCAGTCTTCCAGAAGCTTTAGATATGCCTGCAGGCTATCTGGGTCTTCCGAACACTTTATTGCCCTCCATATCCTTACGTCGTCAGCATATAGAAGAGTCGGGCAGTTTAGACAGCATGGCAGGTCATTGATAAAAATCAAAAACGTCAGTGGTCCTAGGATAGAACCCTGCGACACTCCTGATGACGAGCTGTGTCAAGATGATCGGACTCGACTAACCTTAGTGCAAAATTGCGTTTCAGCTACGTAGTCCTTCAACCATGACAGAAGCGGCTCACCTATACCTGTTTGACTTATTTTGTGTAGGAGAATGTCATGGTGATTGGTTTCAAATGCCTTCTCAACGTCTAGGAAGGCCACATGGACTGGAACATTGATATCCCAGTATGATGTCCAACAATCCCGAGCTGATAGTAGGTTTATTACACGGGATTTGCCCTTCCTGAAACCGTGTTGGGCTTCATGGAGTCTATTAGCCCTATCGAGGTGCTCCATGATATGATCACTGATAATACTTTCCAGTACTTTTTGATACCACAGGGAGTAGGGCTGCTGGTCTATAACTAGTGACATTTTGCCTATCCGACCTTTAAAAATCAGAGAAAGGGTGGCTGTTTTCCACTCCCTTGGTAGTTTCTCCGAATCCATCGAGTGTTGGAACAAGTCGCATAAGGGCCTGCAGAGAGCTTAGGCCCAAAACGCTTCTAGATGACTAAGGAAAGCGTAAAAATGGTTTTGGTATTTGTGGCCATAGGGTTTTAAGCTTGTCTAAGCCTCATAGCGTCCAGCTATGCTGTCTTGATTGTCACCCATAAATCCTACAGTAAACACAGGATTTATGGATACGAGCGTAAGTCAAACCGTTCTCATTGCTCGCATGTATGACTGTGGATATTTTTCTATAGTTTTGGCAGACGTATAGAAGCTGTTTGCATGCTAAATTGGGTGGCAGGGATAATGATTACGTTGAATTCGGTGGCTGCTGGCTTCGTTTATAGAGGCCTATTGACAATATAGCGCCGCTAAACGTGCTATTTTTGCCTATAATAAAACATTTGGCTGGCCTTGTATGCGAGATGAGTTCAATTGGGTTTATCTATGCAGTGCATAATTGATTGATGCGATCAGTGATCGGCGTAACTATGCCTACCTATACATTATTGTGTATACTAACTGTGCGAATGATCCGCCTAGGGAGAGGGCTCTCGAGTGGTTGCGCCACAGGATGATACTGCATGCCGGTCTCGTCTCGCAAGAGGTAGAAATGGGTGTGTTCGGTTCTCTTGAAAACCAATACCCAGTCAATGGGTAGTTACTAGTGTCCAATTAAAGTATCCAATACAGTACTACAGGAGGGAAATCGCGAGCCTGAATAGGTCGACTCTACCTGCAACACTGGATTAAGCCGGGACATGAGTTCCTTCAAATGGTAACAGATATGCCTTGCTGATGAGTGCTGACTAGCACGAAACCTAGGTCCAGCTGGGCTTCATGCCGACTGCCCCCAAACATCTAATATTATCAAATCATATACTGGCCACAGAGATTAAGCCATGTATATCTAAGTACGTATGTTAAAACGGTGAAGCTATGAATGGCTCATTATATCAGCTGGGATCATATATACTACTGGAATAACTGTATGAATTCTAGAGGCCGTTTTCCCCTACCCATTTCTTCAGACTTGTCAAATCTCCCTGAAGCTAAGTCGAATTTTTTACTGCCATGCGTCAGTTTATATCAATTGCATATGATAAACTTGTTGGTAATATCGTTTGCAGTGAACATAGAATAATCCTCTGCAACAATTCAGTGGTCGCCTTTAGTCTATTTAGAGTATACTTGGTTTGCCTTCGTACACAACCCCAATTAGGCTTCAGTCCATGTAACCAGTTCCTATTTTTGTAATTTTTCGTAGTAGGATTTCAGGGGTCACCAAGTAGGATGCTTTGTCAAGGTACAGTTACGAAAGGCAGCCAGGTATTTTCTGATCCAAGAATGCTGTCCAATCCCCCAGCTGTCAGCATACTGTTTGCTTACGACCTATCCATCCTAGGTCTATGTTTAGCTGCTCCTTTCCGCTGATTTCGTCACTCAGTTAGCATTCCATCACCTATCATATTATTGACAGCAGCACTACTGTTCTGCAGCATCTTGGGGCTTGTAGGCCCTGCCTTAAGAGATGAGCAGTAGGTTGACCCGCTTTCGGTCCTTCCGTAATTGACGTCTGTACAGTGAATGCCTGAATGGCTTCCTTAGTGGAAGATACAGACCCTCAAAAAATCTAATGACAGCAATTTTTCATGGCGTCACATCCTGCAGACCTCCCTGGACTGAGTTTTGTAAGCGTTCTCAGGACCACGCTTGGAATTTTTTGGAAAGCAGATATATCCGTGAAGTCAGACTGTGCCGTGAGTTACCAAGATATATGCTTTCAATGCCACCTCCATTGTCCAGCCGTCTTCCGTATGTATCAACATAAGCTTCGCCTGTCTCCGGATTACTCTGAAGTTTGCCCTTCTAGTCTTTAACACACACACTTCATTAGCCAGTGACTTTCTTGCGGTTTGGTACAGGTTCATAAGGTTGTTTTCGCAATGTATTGACTCAGTTCTTCTGGAGAGTTCTCCTGCATCATAGGAATCCTGGGGCTACGTATGCCCGAGAGTTTCTAGTTTTGTCATGCGCTACATTTGTCTTGGGGAAGACTCTCCACACCTGATAAGATGCAACTAAAAATAGTAATCAACATTTTCAGCTAGTGATTGCGGAATTCGTGCGACTTGATGATCTGACCTCAGTGTAAAGTTTCATCTTCTTCTCACCTAAATCCTGGACCAGTCGTCAACCAATCACAAGAGTCTAGTTTCCACTGCTCCAGCCAAATTTTAGTGCAGATAGAAATATATAAGTATGATGTGATATTTTCCTAATCAAGTCGTACCCTAACAGTCACAGGCCGGTCTGTCTTTTTATATTTACGTGGCCCAGAGAAGTGGAGGTTACTGATGACAAATAGAAGTATCTAGCATCTCAGTTGACCTGCCTATCACGTTTGTGTTATTATACCCACTTACAAGTCCACTTGTTCATATTAAGTGACAGTAGTTCGTATCTGTGGCGACGGGATAATGACTCTTTTTACCCAGTAAGTCCGGTTATGGGGAGGTTGCTGCTCTCATATGGCCGAAGTCGTTGATAGATATTGCACATCATGCAGTTACTTTTCCTCACCTCTCTTCTCATTTCCTCAACGTAGTGCATGACCATAGTTTTTGGTTCGGTCTCTCCTATCGCTTTGAGAGAGGTATCTCGTTCAACCCACACTATCCCTGTTTTTACACTTATTTCTGATGATAGATAACAGGAATATTTTTTCCAACCCCTTAATTGAATTCTGGGTAGTCTTAAGTGCTTCAGGCTTCTTGTTAGATGCTACCTTTTTTTACAACCCACATGGTTCAGTTTGTGTGTTACCAAGTTCGGGCCTGCAGTCCTTTTGACAAATAAATCCTTATTAGCCATCAGGTTGTCACTTCGATTGCTTTCGCCTATCATTCTGATCTGTCCTAATTGTTGAAAGACAGAATTCCGTTGCACTGCTTCCACTATTGACTTTCAGGTGGTCACCAGAAGTGCTGCAGCAGGTAACTGTTTCCCCGGACCTCGATCTCCTCTGGATCACGATTCCAATGGTGCATGTAAACTTATTAGTTTTCGGATTATTGCTGACGCTTCAACGACCCTTACCTTTCTGCTCTAATTTGGATGGTTGGCGAGGTGTTCGGTGGTTGAGATTACCTTTGTCAAACCGGCTAGTGTAAAGTGTTTTGTGCGTCATGTTGGGTAGACCTGCTGAAACAACGAATAAGGTAGCATAAATTCAGAGGACATAGTTAGGATGCTTGCACTGCAGTTGCAAAGTATTCTTTTCCTTGCAGAAGTTGAACTTAGCCACCATGTTCCTTTCATAGACTACAGACCAAAAGGTGTTACATTCATTCATGATTAAGACTTTCATTTTCATTTTTCTGCGCTTACTGCGCCTCCTAATTTGTTTATACGTTGAGATGAGCACTCATTTACCCCACTGCAACACATTGTGAAGCGAGACACAATGTCGCATGGGGGTTGTATACTCTTGCATGTGGTTTTTAGACTTTTCTGCTTTCTCGGACTCATCTAAAGAGCTTTTCTTAATGTTTCTCACGGCTGCTGTGGTCACGACGATGTAAGTCAACAGTTAAGCACTACTTGGGGCTTATTATCACAACTCACATCTGCAATGCATTGTTTGAATACTAGAAGAACAACAACAGAAGATATATATAGTGTCGGTTTCAGAGAAGAGACACCGTGCATGTGGCAGCAGGACCTACAGCAGCACTTCAAGATAGGTAGACCTGCCTTACTAGTATCCAGATTAGGTAGTATTGTTTTGCCATTCGGTTTCTCCTTAGAAGTTAATCGCACTTTGGCATACTTCAAAGTGGAGGGGAGAGACGCGAACGGACATTTAAGAATTTAAACGGCGCGGCCAAGCCCTCAGACGAAGCGTCTGGTTGCATACTTCATAAATGATAATCTATTTATCGAGCAACTGTGGTCGCAAGGAAACCACTAATGATGCTGTGGACTCCATTGCAGCTTCACAATCTGTATCTGATACTGTTGGTGGAGCCAGCTGGCAGAGCAGTGGAGGTTGTCAAAACAAATATGAGCTTTCCATTTTCAATATTTACTGTAACAGAATTTTGTGACCATTGCAAGCAATTCGCAGGGTTTCAACACTGTAGCTCACATCACAAGGAGTGGAGAAACTCGTGAGCCGACACGTGGCGGAGATTGACATTACTAGCGGACCTCTTCGTAGGTGGTGCAGGCATAACCAATATGGATCTGCAATAGGACTATCAGTCGCTAGTCACTATTAGCAAGCATAAGTTAGTGGATCCTAATATAAGATTCTCTGGTATCATCTTACAATAGAAGAATAAAGCCATTCGGGTCGTTTTTGGGTTCCACCCGTACCAATTGGTACACTCTCCTCGCAGATCAAAGATCGGCTGAAAATTGTGAACGGGGGCTTCACTTCTTTCCATCACTCTCGGAGGGGTTGTGTCCAAACACTAAATTTTATCTCATATTAGGGGATTGTAGTTGTCTTAGCTCCGTGGACAAATTTCCGACTTAGCCATAGTCATTATGGAAAAGCCCACACGTTTGCTTATCAGCCGCCCCCTGTGGTTGAAGTCTGTCCCTATGCTACGAATTTCCTGGGGAGCAGATAACCTGTGCTGTGTCTTCGTGATGTCAAAACAGAGATGAGACTATAATGGACAGACTTGATTGAATTGATTAAGTATTAGCCAAACGAACTTCTCACCTAATCTCGGGTGTTAAAGTACTTTAATTCTTGTTTTTGCCACCTACACTTTCACTACTTTTGGCTTGTATTTTCTTGTCAGAATTTACAGATTAGACAAGCTGTTGACACGACGAGTACGGCAGCTCACAGAGTTTATCAAGGCTGGTCAATTGTTGCCTAATAACAAAATAGTAAATACTTCACAGAATTATCGTTTTACCCTTCTGGTCGTATGTCTACCTTCGGGTAAATCTGGTGGTTCATATTTTTCTACATTACAAGTCTACTGTGTGGTTGGTATTTAAGACTAATTGACAACTCAGTCCTAGATTGCTATTTAGTATATCCTTAAGTGTCATTTGTGAATGACACGTCCGTCAACCTCACAGATGTGCGGCATCAGATTGTGGTTCATCTAGGTAACGTTGACAGGATGGCAGCTGAAATATTATGTGATAACTAGTTACCACACATCTCATTCTTTTGAAACATCCGCGCATGCTACTTGGTCTGTACGACGCTGCACCTCGATCACGGCATATTTTGCCGATCGGGATCATTTTAGGCCTTTCTGAATGACATTAAGACGACTGTAGAAAATTCGGTGACTGCAAAGGGAAAGCTTGGTTTTTATTAATTAGCATTTCTTGCTCACATTATTGATTAACACTTCTTTGGATAATTAGGTAATACCACTTCTGAGTTTTTCAGTGTACACAAACAAAGCTATTCAGGGTTTAGAAGTATCAGTGGCATTTTACAGGATGAAGCCAGCCAAATAATTAACCACGGAGTTGGTGCATCCAGACGTTAGTCTTCATTTTCGCATGGATTCCGGCTATCGTATCATAGTGGCAAGTGGCTGGTCATGTGAGAAATTCCTGTTGTATCTACTGTAGGAAGCGCTTGGGTGGTGAATTGAGAAAGAGCACCTATAGTTGCGTACTACTGGCTATATGTGCTTATTGTACTTCCTAGTTAACTCCAACTAAACTGTTCTATATGAAATGTATGTACACACTTATAAATTTTACGGAAAATAAATCTGCATATTCTTATTGGATATTTCATGTTATAATCAGTTCTTAATTTGGTACTGGACATTTTCTGTCTAGTTTGTTGTTATACATTTGGCGAATACCATTGCATCTTTTAACATAAAAACCTAATATTTATAAAATGCCACAGTATTTCAACGGTCTGCAACGTTGACATTAAATAATTTCCTCATTAATAGCGATTCTGGCTTGTATCAACAAGTTTAACTATATAAATATAAAAACTGTTGTTCACTCACGGAACGGTTGTTTGCAGGTAATGTGGTTATCACTCATGTATTATCATCTTGCCTGCAAACTCGTGATGTACATGCTGACCATCGTCTTTAAAATGTGAGTTTGCAAAGCAAGTATTGTTATATGTTTTCGATACTTGTAAACTTGTGTCCTTGATGTACAGTATAGTTATATTTATGTACAAACTAGCAAGAGTGTCTTGCCCCATAATCCTCTACACCTATCGAAACTAACATCAAAAATCTGATGTTTTACAACATGTTTTAATGAATGACAAAACAAAATCCATTAAAAGTTACTATAACGAACAGTTAGACAGAAATACTAAAATTTACACGTATACATTAAATCGGTGCGTCGGTGGCATAGCGGTCAGGACTCTCGCCGACCATGTACATGGTCCAGGGTTCGATCCCCGGCCGACGCACTCCTTTACCTCGCTAAGCCAGAAATAATGCTGGTGAAGAGGAAAGGTTGAGCATGAGGCTAGCAACCCCATCCTGTAAAATAAACACTGCTACAGAAACTTCAGGCCACTTGCCTGAAGCCCTATGTTCCACTGGGGAAAGTGAAGGAAGAAAAAACGTGAAATCGAGTAATAGTGGTGTCAATTAAAGTGATTAAATTCGGCAAATGTCCACCTAAAGCTTAAGAAAAATGAGGACTATTTGTTGAGTTTATTCAGAATTCACCCACTGTTATTACATGTTTGCATAAAAAAGAGCAGAATAGAAATGTACGACATTCAAAGGAAAATGCAGAATGAACCTCAGTCTATAAGAAGTAGAAGACAAAATTTGTACATAACAAAGAAGACGGGATACTCAATTGCAAAGCATGAAAATAAGAAAGGCTTCAAGAAAGTTTTGTGTAGAAAGGTCACACCAAAGTAATTAAAGCCATGCTTGATAAATTTTACAAATTAACCTGTGTAACATCACGTATGTGCCTTTGTGCATGGCCCCCACTCATCCAACGACGCATCTAGTTTCATGGGCTTACTTAAATGTCCTGTTCAACAGTCCCATGGGTATATATGTTTCAATAGTCAAAATGTTGTGTAATAAGCGCATGATGTGAAGAATGAGAGACGGATCACTAATGAAAAAGAAAGCTGTAAAAAAATAAAATCATAGACATCAAGGGAAACAATGCAAAATCTAAGAGTTTCACTGAATAACATTTGATACGCATTGCCTTAAAGGTGACCATCATGATTCAGTATACGATCTTTCTTGCGTTTAAAATGATGGGTGACGTTTTTCTGATTTTATAAACACCGTGGGATCATAGCGAATATTTGTATGCAATCAAACTTGAGACACAAATTACTCTAGAGCATTCTTATATGTGGGATAATTTCGAGACAGCATGCGTGAAGTAAGTGGATCAGTGATAAGTAGGCATTCTGGAATATATATAAAATAATTATTTATTCATTTCGATGCCTAGAAATGGAGGTGTGTAAAATACGATATTTCCCAACTATTATTTAAAGAAATCATCATTATAATTTCAAGGTGCCAAGAAAATAGAAGGGTTTGTTTTACGAACTCAAAGGCATGCACAAATTTAATAAATTATGTAATAAAATCTGTCACGCAATCAAATTTTTTAGCACGGATGATGTCCCAAGTCTTTGAATTTTCGGCTTGTTCTTGTTAATAAATCTTGGTGGATGTCTGTTTAGCATGGAGATGTCTTTTGAGATGTCTAATTTCTCTCCCAGCGTACCATGGATGAAAATGTGTTGGGCGACACCAGCAAGTGATATAACTAGGTTCCGTTTGCGTCTATTCGGTACCCAGTTGTATAAATTCCCAAAAAACCTCCCAATTTCTCATAGGACTCTTCATAGCTAGATTAAACTAATTTCTGTACATAAACTTGTCGAGACAACTGTAAATCATCATGTTTCTTGACTCATTCAGACCTCTGATCCTCTGTTTTAGGTGATTCTAGAAACTTACCATGAAATTTGTGTGAGCCCCAGAGAAAGGATTGATGAAATAGTCTGCATGATTGACTACGTTGTGAATATAACCCAGGGATGATAGTTGGATACATGTTTTCTTCCTTCCAATGAGCCTATTGTCTGAGCAATACTTAGATACTAGATTATGTTGAAATTTGCTACGCTATTCGTGCACAGCTTCCGTAATTCCACCTATATACTACGGACTCATTTGACTGGTAACTCAAGGTCAGTAAACCATTCATTAGGCAGTTTCGTTTTGGGCTGCTATAGTTTGGAGTCACCAGAAATTGTATATAAATGAGGTTGTACAGCAAAAGACAGTGAATTCGCCGCAAAGAGATTATTCGTTGAACTACTTGTCTTGTTTTAATTAATGCCCAGGTAGGAATTGTTCGATTGTAATTTCCCATTTTGCTACAATGAACATTTGATGGATTTTATGTTGAATGAAAATCACTTATGTCTCCACAATTGCCGAAATGAAATATTTGCAGAATGCTAAGGTGAGTATATACGGTTGCTGATGAGAAGACGATGGAAATTGTGAATCAAACTGTTAAGTGCGGTAAAAACACTTTGAAGCGATTCTCTCAAAACGTAAAAAAGTGAAGTGAGGTATATTTTATCAAGGCGATTTTTCTCTAAGAGTTTTGTAAGTTTCCTTACGAAACACTACAGTGTAAAGTGTTATTCACAATGGCACACAGTAGTACCAGTAACTTTCATTTGTTGGATCAAGGTATAGAATGGACTGAAAATTTGTCCGTCATCAAATTGTTGGGGGTGGGTGGGGTGGAATTTCTTCACTAGGCTATATTTTAGGATGGATCTATTAGCGGAAATTTAGTTCTGATTATTAAACAATCCGCAACCATGATCATGTGGTGGTGTGATACAAACAATGTGTGCCAACGGAATATTGTTCTCATATATTCTCACAGTTCAATTCGGCATTAGCAACCGAATACGATATATCTATCTGAACATTATATTTGATGTTAGAGTCGGGATGTTATTCCCACAGTTCAGTACTGCATTGACAACAGAATACTACGTATATTTGAACATTCTGTTTCACGTCCTTTGGTGTAAACCGAAATCATACGCTCAGTGATTGGTTAAAGAATATAAACTGTACATACATAGACAGCGGTTTTATCAATGAAAAATATACCTTGGCTCCTGTGTTTTGCTTTCTGTTGTTACAAACCCACCGTAGATTGGACCCAAAAGCTTCAGATTATGAGGCGGGCTCAGTGGCCTATGAATTCTCACTTCTGTCAGTTTTCGATATGTAGCGCAACCATCATAGGCGAGTATTTGTCCATACACCCAACTTTGTGCACCCAAGTAGTCACAACTTCTCACCGGAACTCCAGGCGAATTCATCCAACACTCTGCCGTTAGTGAGTATGCATATGTAGCTAAAATATTTGAAAGATGTCTTTTACAATCGTCTGCAAAAAACATTTTGAAGAAATAAAATCATAATCACTGATATTCCGTTGTTTTACTTTATGTCAAAGAAAAATTTAAACGGAAAAGGCGTGTCTTGTCAAAGAGTCAGTTCACCTGTTTGTACATATTGTAGTTACAAATGACACATTCAAAAAATAACCTTCTGTAAAAGAGAATGAACTATTTGATTGCGTGGAGGATTTCATCATGAGCTGACATCAGTTAGAGGACCACTGGAAAACCAGCTGGGAGTAGTGGAAAGCTGTTTCGTCCTAGTTTGGGACTCTTCATCAGTACGCACCCACCGGGATTCGAACCCAGGACCTTCTGGTTACAAGGCGAGCTCGTAGACCATTGAGCCACTGGGACCTGATCCAATGGTCCTTGAATTCTAAGTTCTGCCAATTCATCGCAATGTCTTCTTCGATGAGTTACTGCCTCATCTTCAACCTGCTGACGAAACAGCTGTCCAGTACTCCCAGGTTTTCCAGTGGTTCTCTAACTGATGTCAGCTCATGATGAAATCCTCCATGCAACTAAACAAAATCCCTACAAAATCAATACTTGAAAATGAACTATTTGTTGGTGTAGTTCAAATACACAATTAATTTCCGCAGAAGTTAACTGGCACACAGATCAATGACGTCATATGTAACACTTGTGAGACTAATATGTTTACTTCATAATCGAAATGTCACCGAATTTCTTCTTCTTATGTTGTAGGTGCGAGACACGTGAATGTAGTCGACTAATTTTCGAACGGCGTTGAAAGACCAAAAATAAATAATTAGACAGTGAACTTGTGAGTTTTATCTGCGCGCCTAAATCTACGTTTCTTTTTTGGTGTAATAAAGAACCTACTTCCCCTCTTCCAGGCTCTGTGCTCTTTTGCGTCTGCTCCAGGGTGTTGTTTCAGTTGGTTGGTCAGTATCTGCTCTCTGCTGTTGTCCAGATGAAGCTGCTCCACAAGCTCCGGTTGTCCTTGTAAAAACTGATGTTGGAGGCTTTAAGACTTCCGAATTAGCATAGACCCTATCTTTAATCAAGACCAGCCACCCATAGTATTCTCTAAAATCAAAGTTAGTTCGCACGTGTCACCAACAGAGATCACTGTCCTGTTTCGAGTGCTGCCAGTCTTCGAAGTCAGCGGTGATTATGAAGTCTGAAAGTTTTGCATACAATGAGTACTAAGTCGATGATCAACGCTGGACCATTACCTGCAGATAATGTTGGCAGTGAGTGGTGAGGTACTCCATTGAGCTCCTGTTGGGGAATCTGCGCAAGCAAAACGAATGCTTGGGACCAGATAAATGGTCCTCTACCCACTTGAATATTTTCCTAAGCTCCCGGTAGCAAGCTGGTGACAGAGCCTTGCATTACTTGCATCAACTATGACGATTTGCATCCCTAGACTTCCCCAGGTTGCCTAATGTGATATGAAACGAACTTCTTTGCTTCTGTTTTGCACAGTGTCTTCAAGAACAGTATTTGAAATCTCACCTGTTACGTACACCATTGCAGTCTACATCCCAGGTACTAGTGGTAGTCGAAAGATTCCTTTCTAAACACAAAACAAGTACTGTAGAACATTGCATCAAAATGTATTGATTGGTGCATGACATTTAACAAAATGAATTACAGGATGCCATAATGAGCTGATATCGGTTAGAGGACCATTGAAAACCTGGGAATAACAGACAGCTGTTTCATCCTGCTATTCTGGAACTTTTTAGTAGTACGCATCCACCAGGGTAAGAACCCAGCACCTACTGATTACAAGGTGATCTCGTAGACCATTGAGCCACTGAAAACCGATCGAGTGGCCTATGAATTACAAATTTCCTACAAACCAGCACTTGCATATCCTTCTGATGCTCACTAATGATTGGCCGTATTTAGGTAGGTAGTGGCCTGGGTTCTAGTGAGTAGCCGTGACCAGTGGGATACAGAAGGTCGAGTGTGGGCACAGATAACCGTCGATGACATCGGCCAGAAGTCACGCTATATCATGAATTGGCAGAAGTCGGAATTCTAAAGGCTGTTGAATCGGGTTCCAGTGGAAGAATGGTCTACGAGCTCGCCTTGTAACCGGGTTCGAACCCTGGTGTATGATTACTGACGAAGAGTCCTGCACTAGGACGATATAGCTGTGCAGTACTACTTGCAGGTGTTCCAGTGGTCCTCTAACTGATGTCAGCTCATGCTGAAATCCTGTAACCAATCAAATCCCTGCAGACGAACACTTGAATAGCAATGAATTACACTGATTCACATTACAGAAAAACTGTCACATACACAGGGATAAATTTAATCGTAATCACAACCTGTTTTGTTTTCTATTTTCATAACACTATGCCAAACATGGTTAACATTTTCATGAAATATAAGTTAGATAAGCGTTTTTGCTTGTTCAAAACTTACTTATGTGAAGAATTATGAATGCCTACTGAGAGGAGACACTTGTTTTGTTTTTGGTCACAACAACCTCAGCAAATTGATTTAAACAAGTAGTAGGACTGACTGACCAGTTCAGACAAGTAAATAAGGACGTGGATCAACAAATTCAAAATAAAAAAACTTATCAGAACAATTATAATCAGTTGTGTTTGTAAGCAAATAAGCAAAATAAACGTCTCTAGCGAAGTAGCGAAGTAATTTATTTATCTCATTTTTTCTGTTTTTACTAAGTAGTTGTCCTCTGTTGACACTGTATGATATAACTTTAAAATACTACCAGACAAAATCTCAGACTAGAAAGACAATAAGTCAGTCAGTCTGCAAAAATTTTGTTATCCCAACAAATGATCCTTATTTTGCATGATATCATGTTAAGGAATATTTTATGATATTTTCAATTGATAGAGGTGAAATATGTATTTAGATAAAGCAATAAGAAGACGTAATTTGTCTGAATCGTATAATGTATTTGCGCAGACACATTTCGAGCAATCTGATCACACACGGACTTGTCATTGGAATATATGTGAAATTAATAAAGAGGTAAGAGGTGAGAAAATAGACTTAGGTCAAGTTAAAAGGACATATTCAAGGTCAAAGTAACAATGAAGACCACTAAACCAAATAACAGAGGTAATAGTACATCTGCTATGGTATCAAAACTAAATTTACCGAAGAAGGTTTAATGTGATGACGAATTGTTTTTGAACGCATATAGGTGGCTTAAACTTTCTAATTGCTAGGGCTTCCACAAACTTTATGAATCGCCCCAAGCACGTTTTATAGATAGGTTTAAAAGATGTGTTAACGTCAATTTTATGTCCTGTCTCTGTAATATGTTTCGCAATAGAGGAGCTAGGTCTCCTGTTCTCACCATTAATGGGTTCTGAAGATTCTATTTGTTTCTGGAGCCATTTAGGAATATGCTCTGAAGCCCTTACTTGCAGAGATCGATGAGTCCTCCCTATGTATGTGTGTCCACACGTACATTCAAATTGGTAAATACAGTGGGATGGGACTCCATTTTTCGCATGTTCGAAGGGCTTAGATAGATATATTGGCTTTACATTCTCTATTATTATGATATTGGCTGCACAAAAAGTCATTTTGATAGCAGCGTTCAGTCTTTGTCTAGTTATCAAGATGCTTTGATGTCCCATATAGGGTAGCTTGATGTACACATCTTTCTTAGGGGTGAGTTGGAGAGTGGGTCTTGGTGTTCTGACTACTTTATATCTCCTGATGAACTTGTCTGGATAATTGTTATCAACCAGAGTTTGTGTCAACTTTCTTTCTTCCGCATCAAGTGTGTCTTCAGTGCATATTCGTTGGATTCGACTGAAGAGGCACCTTACTAAGGCTCTTTCATCACATTAAACCTTCCTTGGTAAATTTTGTTTTGATACCATAGCAGATGTACTATTACCTCTGTTATTTGGTTTAGTGGTCTTCATTGTTACTTTGACCTTGAATATGTCCTTTTAACTTGACCTAAGTCTATTTTCTCACCTCTTACCTCTTTATTAATTTCACATATATTCCAATGACAAGTCCGTGTGTGATCAGATTGCTCGAAATGTGTCTGCGCAAATACATTATACGATTCAGACAAATTACGTCTTCTTATTGCTTTATCTAAATACATAAAGGGAACTAATTGTTTTAGATGAAATATGTTTCACAAATGAATTTTTTTTACAAAATTTCAACTCTTTATAAAGAACTTGAACTTTCCAGATCATCGGGGTAATTTCTAAGACACTTATTATCACTTAGTTGATGATTTTATAGGCCACAATTATATTTGTTCTAATACAATGAATTTAAGTATGGTTCAATATTTTTAAAACATTTTTAGTTGGTAAATAATGGATCACATGATTCTAGCAAAATAGTAAAGTTCAAGAGTTTGTTTATTTTCAATACATTTGTGCGTTGAAGTTTTTGTAGCAGTTTGGTTAAGTTTTGGGGGTGGAGTTGCTAGCACCACGCCCCAACCCTCCCTCTTTATCCGGGCTTGGAACCGGCTAGAAAACTAGTGAGCTAGTAATCTAGGCGAGGTTATAGGGATTTGATCTGCTTCAAGTTTGATCACGGATCGATATCAGTTAGACAGCCATTGGAAACCAGGGAGTACTGGACAGCTAGTTCGGGACTCTTCAGCAGTACACACCCACTGAGGTCCTTCTGGTTACAAGGCGAGGTTGTAGACTGTTAAGCCACTGGGACCCGATCCAATGGCCAGCTCATGAATTCCAGTTTCTGTCAATTCAAGGTATGGTGCGACCACTAGCCAATGTATTCGGCGAGTATTTGTCCCCACACCCGACATATTGTACCATACAGGTCACGAATACTCACTAAAACTTAGGTAATTACTTACCTGAATAGGGCCAGTCGCCAGTGAGCATCAGAAGGGTTTGCAGGGATTTGATTAGTTTCAGGATTTCGTCATGAACTGATATCGGTTTGAGGACCATTGGAAAAACTGGGAGTACTGAAAGGCTAATAATTTATGCTAGTTTGGGGCTCTATAGTAGTACGCACCCACCAGATTTCGAAACGAGGACCTCCCGGTTAGAAGGTAAGCTGGCTCTTTAGTGACTGAATGGAAGCCGAAGTTTCCTGGAGTTCTCGTGAGACGTCGTGACCAGTGGAATTCACCCAGTTGGGAGTGACAATAAACACTGGCCAGTAACACTAGCCAGTTGTCGCACTAAAATCATGAGGTGGCAGAAGTTATAATTCATAGGCTATCGAGTTGTATCTCAGCGGTTGAATGGTCTACAGGCCTACCTTGTAACCAGAAGGTTTTGATTTGGAACCTCAGCGGGTGTGTACTGCCGATGAATCCAAAACCAGTACTCCAGTACTCCAGTCCAGTACTCCCTGGGTTTCAATGGTTATCTAACGGATGTCGGTCCGTGATCAAACTCGAAAAAGGTGATGAATTACTGTCAGTGAAAAGTTTGTGCAATGTGGATGGGGGCATTTCCAATTTTAAATAAAAACAATTCCAGCTATTGGTGTGTTCACGAACAGGACTTTTGATCAAATTATTATCCAAAACAAAATAATATCATTATGATGTATGAATAAATTATTATCTGGCAACTCAAATGAAACCAGGTTTGGGTTTCACCACTGCTAATTCTCCTACAACCCATTCTTATGCCAGTTAACATTGCCCTTCAAGGAATGCGATAGCTGGGCATGCGTAACACATGTTCTAGCCATCTCAATCGGTGTAACTTGACAGTCTGATTATTCGACTTACCCCTTTACCTGACAACCTATGCCTAACCTCATTATTACGCACCATGTTTTACTATTTGATACAGAAGATTGTAAGCAAGCATTTGTGGTCAAACACAACTAGCCAGTCTTTTCATATCTTCTACTCTCGATGACCACGTTTGACAGCATTGTAGGCGGACAGGAGGAAACGCCGAGATGTGCAGACGTCCTTTGATTGACTGCAGGATATCACATCTAGGCCCAAAATGACGTGACTTGGCGACTGATTCAGCTTCCCACCTCTTGGTTCTATCAGTTCTTTTTAGCTGAGTCGTTCAACTGCAATTAGGCACTGTTCCAATACTAAATGGTACATATATGTGAATTTAATTGTTTTCAATTTAAGAATAGTTGAATACACTAGTGGTATGATATGAACCTACTTTCAAAGTCAGGCTTGATCTGTTTAACTGAAGCTCACTTATCACACCTAGTATTACAAGTTTCCTTTAATTATGCTTACATCAAGTAATAAAAGATTTTTGTCGTTAAGATAGACAATTCTGCATCAAAAGAAGGTGAATTATCTCTCCTTCTAAGATTTGGAAGGAATAAGAAACAGGTGTTGATCGAAAGCAGACATCAGTAAGAGAACCACTGGAAAATAAGCAAGGAGTACTGGAAAGCCGTTTCGTTTTAGTCTGGAACTCTTTAGCAGTAGTCTCCCACCGGGGTTGGAAACCAGAACCTTCTGGTTACAAGGCCAGCTGGTAGACCATTTGTCCACTTGAAACCAATCCAACGTCTGATGAACATCTAGCTGTCCAGTACTCCCTGGTATCCCAGTGGTTGTCATACTGATGTCAACTCGTGGTAAAAACCTGTCACTAATCAGATTCCTGCGAAATTAACACTTAATAAATAAGAAACACACAGATAAATATGACGTAATCAGTGAAAGTTATGAGTATGGTGCGCATTTCAGTTACAGTCAGCTTAGTCTAAGTAACCATCCTACTTTTGGTTAATGCATAAGTTATTACAGCTTTTTCCCATTTTTTTGCGTTTCTTTTGTATTCAAAATCTGGCGTAGTATAGTGAAGGAAAGCTAGCAAATAACAAAAAAACCTATGAGCAGTGGAATAGGTATTATTATTATTATTATTACTATTATTATTAACTGTTTATATTTATCCCCCACTGAAAATTGTTTTTGTAAAAGATAATGACAGTATTGGCAAATTGGGACAATTCAGTTATACTGCCTAAAATTATAGATTATAAACATACATCAACATATAATGTAAGCAGAGAAATCGCTCAAAAGTGCTTAGTTCCAAAACTACTATGTGAGACAATCAGTGGTGGTATGTGCTTAAAAGTAGTACTTACTTATTGTCTTGTCTTAATTGTCAGTTTCATGTCTGAGTTTGAATTTCTTTATGCTTTTTATTACGTACACAAATATTTATCAGTTTTACAGTAAATTTTTGGTTATAATTACCTTTGTATTATTATTTTATTCTTTTACGTTCCGACTGGAAAATGAAGCTTTAAGCTGGAACTTTAAAGTTTCTGCAGAAGTGGTTTCACTTTTACGCGGTGAATCTGCTAGCTTCACGCCCAACCTTACATCTTTACCGGGCTTACTATGGGCTTTGCAAGGTTTAGGAGTGAGCAAGCCGGATGACGTTAGTGGTTGGAGAGTGTTCTACCTCAGAACCACCAACGTACAAAACCATGGAGTACTGGGCAGCTGTTTAGTACTATTTTGGGACTGATCAGCAGTACCCATCCACATTGACCGCTTCACTTACTTGGGAAGTACCATCAGCCCCAACGGGTTGATCTCCGACGAATATAGAGGGCTAGTTTCGCATATGCCAGTTTACGCCGTCTCTCGCGTAGACGCGATATCCGACCATCGACCAAAGGGCGTGTGTACTGCTCAACAGTCCGCTCCGTCCTTCTTTATGGCTGTGAGACCTGGTTATTGAGAGTGAAATACATGAAAAGACTAGCTGTCTTTGATCATAGGTGTCTGCATTCTATCTCCTGCGTGAAGTGGTATGATAAGGTGAGCAATATTGAGGTTAGGTTTCGAGTGCTAGGTAAGGAGGGGAAATCAGTCAACGAGACTGTGAAATTACATCGACTGAGATGGTCAGGACATGTGTTACGCATACCTGCTTATCCATCGCCTTCCTCGACGGGCAATGTTAGCTGATATAGGGCCAGGCTGGAAAAGAGCTAGCGGCGGTCAAACGAAAACATGGCACCAGTCAATGAAATACACAACAGTTAGTCTAAGCCACGTAGGAAGATGTAGACTTCCTGACTGGTTGGGGTCCTCGGGACGGTAAAAACCAATGGTTGGAAAACGTTGGTCACATGGCTCAAAATCGTTCTCAGTGGCGCAGATGCATCCACTCCTTGTGACTTATAATTTCCAATGAAACTGTTTTGTTTTTCGTTATTACTATACCTTTGTCTCAAACCTCTGTTTACTGTCTATATTATGCATTCCCTCTACTTTCTTCTCTTCCTTTGTGTGCTGAATGGAGTGTGGCGACTTGAACTGCCGCACATATGTGCAAAGTTCTATGAGGAAAACCGACCGACCGACCGACCTATCCACTGGGTTCCGAACCCAAGATGTTCTGGCTACAAAGCGAGCTCATAGACTATTCATTCAATGGGACTCTGCTTATGTATAATAATTCATAATTTTTCATTCCTTTTCAAAACCTGATTTGTCTGATTAACGTTTTACTTTCCCCTCATTGCTTTGTCGTCTAATAAAAAATACAAACTTAGTTCAGTTTATCAGCCAGTACAGAAGAAACAACTGTACTGGAAAAAGGGAGAGGTAAAACTGTAAAGAAACAACGTAACAAAATTAGTTAAAGAACCATTTTAAAACCTAAGAGTACTGGACAACTATTTCGTCCTGGTCTGGGGCTCTTCAGTAATACGAATCCACTGGGGTTCAGACCCAGAAACTTCTGGTTACAAGGCCAACCAGCTCGTAGACCATTAAGCCACTGGGACCTGATCCAATGGCCAGCCCATGAATTCTAACCTCTGCCAATTCACAACATAGCACAACCTTTTCGCAATGTCCTCTTCGATGAGTTACTACCTCCTCTTCAACCTGCTGCACCCTACTGGGCACGGTTTCTCATCAGAAACCCAGGTCATTGCCTGAATAGGGCCAGTCGCTAGTGAACATCAGATGGGTTCGAATCCCCATGGGTGCATACTGATAAGGAGTCCCAAACTAAGACGAAACAGTTGTCCAGTACTCCTTGCTGGTTTTCAATGGTTCTCTAACTGAAGTCAGCTCATGGTGAAATCCTTCAACCAATCAAACTAAATCCCTACCAAAACCAACACTAGGATAAAATTGGTTTATTTATTTATTTTTTATTTTGATTACAGTCTGATTACACACCGTATTTTCAGTACAAGTAGGGAATTTTCAGCATGGATATCGGTAGCCCAAATTTTGCAGGCCGACAATAGATATCGGGTGTACGTCGGCATGGGATCGAACCCCGGACCATGTGCATGGTCGGTGAGAGTCCTAACCACTGTGCACTGTCATCAGGTGCATCCGCTAATGCGTTTGTCATTTCATATTAGTTTCAAGAAGTCGAGGAAGCCGCAGCGAGCTTGGCGTTTATTTATATCCAGAGCCATATGTCATAACTCCTCAAGCTCCTGGGACGCATGGTCACCGAGACCCCACCAAGGGTTTCTTGATGCAAAGAAATGTGCTAACACATCACAGTGATGCTTCTTTCTACGATGCCATTTCTCTAGCTGACCGTTTCTGTGCTTTCTAGAAACAGTCTAACAGCTAGAAAGTAATCAGTAGTATGGAAGCCAATGAGATAACTTTCGTCACACACACCCATGCCATCGAGCCCGGTTTCTCCCAGGAGAGGTCATTTTGCTAAAAGAAGTATTCCGGGGATGCACTGTAAATAATAATTACACTGTGAAGCAGCATGGTGCAAGCAATTAGTTGTATGGAAAATATAATCATAGAATATGTACAGTCGTTGCACATTGTCAGCTAAGGCAGCTCAAGTTCCTCAGGAGTATAGCAAGACTAGGTGCACTGAAGAGTTATAAACCTGACCTAGGACTGCAAGAAAAATAAAGTGGCAGCTAAACAGGATGGTTCAAATAACATGGTATAATTACTGACAGTGTCTGCAAACCGATAAAGTGAGATTCGGTTAACATTTATGTCATTGTACAGTAACATGCTGTTGCTTGAATACTAATGGTTGGAAAGTATTTCTTCAGATAGCATAAATACGCTGTCATCACTCAGATCTTTCAGATATGCCTTTCGAATATCACACGTGGAAAAGTTAAGGAGATGTAACGGGAGAAAGTAGCCCTATCTAAGTCCACCTGTATCTGAAATACATCTCCAAAGAACAGTCTTGTCTGAAGAACCGAAGGCAGTCGTAATCGTAGTAGATACAAGAAGTATGGTAGCGTTCTTACGATTGGTAGGCACAGGATCAGTGCACCCACAGCTCTTAGAAAATTAATTTTCATCCGTTTTACTAATTCTGGAAAGCAAGACAATGGTCAGTACTTGTGATGAAACTGGTAGCAGAAAGATACCCTTGACACCCAGGTTATATGGCTTACCAAAGATCCACAAAAACGGCTTGCCGCTTAGACCAGTCCTCGATATGTCTAGCTCACCATACCATTCAACTGCGAAAGAGCTGGTGGAACTTTTACAGCCATTACATAAGAAACTTGTGAAAAATAGCGTAAAAGATCGTTTAGAGTTTGTAGAAAGAATCAAGGAATTAAATGTGAAGGACAAAAACATGATATCACTGGATGCATCTTCCTTATTCACTAATCTGCGTTTGATGAAGCAATTGATTACATAAGTAATGAATTGATGAAGCAAGGTATAGAGATTGGAATTCGTGTGTCTTCCCTAAATGGAACTTCTTCTAAGGTGTACAATGAATATTAATTTCCTGTTCAATAGAGAAATGTATAGACATTCAGATGGCATTGCCATGGGATCACCACTAGGCTCAATCCTAGCAGATTCCTTCCTGGAGAAACTCGAGAATGGTCCATTTAAAGATGCAATATATAATCTTGATTAGCATTGCAGATATGTTGGGGATACATTTATAGTTATTGAGAAAGAAAGTGAGGCTGAGGACATATTAGATAAATTCAGTAGAGCTCATCCCAGCATAAGCTTCACTAAAGAAGAAGAAGAAAATGACTCTATCCCCTTTTTGGACTTTCTAATGACTAAACGAACAGACGGAACAGTAAGTAGAAGTTTGCACAGAAAACCTACTTCCGCTGGACAATATACTTACTTCCTCAGCTTCGTACCTCTACAATACAAACGTAATCTGGTAAGATTTCTGGTTCACCAGGCTACAGTTATCTGTTCAAATGAGATACTGAGCAGAGAACTCGGTAGTATTCGCGATCTACTAATTAGAAACGCATATCCAACTAAATTCGTTAACAAACACATGAACTCAGAAAGTAAAAAGTCAAAGATCCCGACTGTTCCCAAAAAATTAGTCTTCCTAAGATTACAATTCACAGGTGATTTCAATAGCGAGATCTTATCACAACGTCTGAGAAGGGTCTTCAAAACGACTTCCAATGCACCTAAGCTATGCTGTGCATTCACTAGCCGACCAATACTTAGTTCAAGAAATAAAGACAGACTACCATGTTTCGCCTCTTCCATGTATATTTACCCGTTTAACTGCCCATGCGGGGCTAGTTACATAAGGCCTACGATCAGGCAAGTTCATCGTCGAATTTCTGAACATCTCCCATCTTGGTTTGGCAAAGATCCGAATAAAGCTACGATACGCAGCTCAATACTAGCTCATCTCGTCGATACCGGATATCGAATCGACTCTAACAATGCTTTTAAAGTTATTTATCACATATCATCCAACCTCTCGCATGGTGTAGGAGTACAACTTTTACATACAGCGGAGGCAATCAGAATTCATCTGAACAAGCCAAATCTATGTGTTCAAAAGAAATTTGTACAGCCCCTGTTTTGCCATGGCCAACTACATAATTTGTATTAAGTTTTGAAAAACGATTTTCCCCCTTCCCTTGTAACTATCTTTTGACTTTGTTAATTTTAACAATTTTAACAATCCTAGCTAATTCTATTAACTTGTTCGTATTTTAGGTAGTTCGTCTGGGTCATCCTATTCTTCTTAGTCATCATTGCTACTTAAAAAATTTCTTGATTATGCAATAACTTGTTGCTAACGCCTAAGAATCAACTTATCTTGAATTTCGTAATTAATTTTCACAGCTCCTTTAAAACTTAGATATCTTGTTACTAACATCTATTAGTTAATTGTTTTAATGACTTTAGACGCCTTAATTTCACATCCTTATACCTAAAAGTGATTGACTAAAGTAACTACTTGATTGGTAAAAACATTTTGATGTAAAAAAAACTACATATTAGTGTCGAGCCGATGATGAGGAACTAATTGAAAAGGAATGTACGTCTTCTCTCAGTGTGGTGTTTTTTTCTAAATGCGTAAATGGGGATTTCGAAATTACTGATACCATTTTGATAATCAGATGCGTTACTGAGGCTATTTTTAAAGGTAGGCAGAATAGTCTCTTCATTTCAAACTGATAGGACATTCTCACTCTGTTATATTTCGCTGAAACTTCAGTTAATAATCCGACTACAGTCTCATCACCATATTAAAATAAGCCCGGCGTAGGTCATCTAAATCACACGCCTTATGACAGTTGAGTAGTTCAAACCTCCACCTATTTGAGTGGACCAATGTTAATCAACCATCGAGAGCTGTAATATAAGCACGTTAAATGTTAACTTTATCGGTCAGCCAAACTGCTTTTTAAAAAGTGCTGCACAAAGTTCCGAGAGTCTTTTCAGACTGTCAGCTATCCTATCATCCCTCGTACATAACATCTACAGATACCAAACATTTCGCTACTGGTTGCTCTGATGGGCTGGAACATCTTCCCACTGTATTATCAGAATTTATTGGAAACACAAACTTGGTACAGTATGGACACCAAGAGATACGCCATGCAAAAATAATAAACCAAAATATATAAAGAAAAACTGAGACAGAATAAATGAAGGAGAGCATCAACAAACCAAACAAGCGTACTTGTCAAGATCATTCAACGTTCATCATTTCATGTTACTTTCAGAAAGGGGAGAAAGGAGGAAATTCTAGCGGGTTTACCACCGATTGCGACTCTTGGCGATATCCGACAACGTTTCGAGCCACCTATTCCAAATGTTTCCCAGACTCCAGACAGGTAGTTGTGACGTATCAAGCGATGCTAAACTAACACAAATATCCTACATCCCATAGCGTTACGTGATAGGTTGAACACCTTTCCGCGTTTTCTGTCCACTCTCAGAGCTAGCGAATAGCGACCGGTATGGTTGATTACAACGTTATTGCTTCTAACTCACAAAGACATTCTGACTACACCTTATGGTGTTTAATTTTATTCACTCTTCTGAGAATTTGAGTGACGGGAGTCGAGAAGTTGTTTTAATTTGTCTAAGCCTAGGCTTTCATATCAAGACGTTCTTTTGATATGCAAGTGATTTCACTAGCCATATTAATGGCTTCCTGTAGAAGCAGCTTGTTTTCGTCCATAATTTCTGAAGTATCTTAGGCTTCTTTTGAATTTAGTTTAGTTTTATGCTTGAAAGCAGTAGCATACGTCACTGAGTCATCCACGTGAATCTATTTGCGGTGGTGTTTATTATGAGTGCCGAAACTTAAAAAATTCTCCAAAAGAAGCATCACTTTTGTATACGCCTACTACATTCACAGATGATAGCAGTGTAACGTATTTTCAGTTAGGCTCGAATGGTATATGGAGCATGTCAGGCGGCACGGCGACAGTATCCCTATTAGAGGCAATTGTTAGTGAAAAGTAGCAAGCACGATTATTTAAGGTTCCCGTTTCCTTCGTTCTACATTCGTGTGAGATCCAAGGTATATAATGGACATTAATAAGAAGGCTGATCGAGCCTTTAATGTAAAGCCTGGTACAAGAGTCAATACAGGGTGTTTACGGATGGAAGAAATCGTTGTCATATGCTCATCTTTCAACAACCAACCCTGGTATTATTCAACTACGCATTTCCGGAGAGAAAAAAATTACAATATGAAATGTAATCAGCTCCATAGGATCATGTGAAAGAGTAGACACACATAAGGACAGATACGAGTGGTAGTTTATCCTTCAGACATTGTTGAATGATACTTCGACTGGAGAATACTAAGTGTATGTCAAGGGGATAAAAAGAGCTCTTTATAAACTTGGACAGACGACTTTTAATTACTTCAGCTATAGTGTCACCTTAGAGTGGCAAACTCAGAAATAAAGTCTTTCTATTTATTTGAACAAACCTTCTGGTGTGGTGCATCCTGATGACAAGATTTATAAGTAGTTTACAGCTGCAGGTATAAATGTGTATAACAGTTGCAAGAACGTCAGTCAGCGGATAGATGGATTTAATGAAGGATGTCTGTGAAACAACATGGCAAAGCGAAAGGAAGACGAAGAAACACAGTACCGAAGGTATGTGCAAATTGGGATTCTAGCAAAGAGTAAAATTATTTTGCCTGAATTTGAGTTTTGAGTTACCAATAAATGTTTCTTTTGCCAAATTCTCTTTTCTTCTACCATTACACTAGGATATCCATTATTTACCAGTTTTGTACGTAGGATTTTCCACTTCTTAATTGACTGTAGCTACAGAAAGAATTTTGCGGATTTTAAAGCATAGGGAATGGAGGATATTTCTCTTTCTACCTAATGGCACCCAACTTTTGAGGTTAGTGTGCTGTCCTGTAGAGGTTTGCTTCCCTTAAATCGACCTATTCAATGTGCCATTCCCTCTTGTATCCACCATATCATCTAAGAAGTGAAGCATGGAATTCAACTGTTCTTCGATAATGAAAAGCATAGACATGGATGACAACCATTAAAATTTTCTAAGGATTTCAGAAGTTGAACAGTTATCATTCCGAATAGTGAAAACGTCGTCCGTATATCTCTTATATGTATGCAGACCCGTAATATTCTCTTTACTTAAGCTTACTATGAAGACATCCGCTAAGAGAGGTCCCAAAGGTGACCCTAATGCAATTCCTTGCCTTTGATTACATATAAAATAGTTAAAAGTAAATTGCGTACCAAATGTGCTTCTCAATATCAGCTCTTTTAGATGATTAGTTTGTGTTTTTAAAAGTCAATTTAATCACATAGATAACAGATAGTTTCTACTAGTGGAAAATTTATAAATAGAGGACAAAAATCTAATGAAATCATATGCTCACTGGTCACAACTGACGAAGTTAAAGCTCGAAAATGAAGTCGAAATATTTCTTCAGTGAACAAATACTGTGCTTTTAGCAGTGGTTACATCTAGACTCAGAGTGACCTTTTGAATTTTAGAATTATGTGTACCTGATTAGTTTATTTTTAATTACATTATCTTGTTAACAATAAGTGAGTGAATCATTAATGTGGACTGAAAGAAATTGGAAAGTACAGGTGATGTGTATGATATCTGATCAAGATTTAATAGCATAGTTCTACAATAACTAGGCGCTGAATGAGAAGAAGACATAGGCAAAAGTATATTTGTAAAATCCCAGCGAAAATGAAATAAATAATTCTAATGTTTATTTCGGTAAACTGGTTCGAAGTTCTTCAGGGAAATCGATCCCCGACCGACGCACTCCTAAACGTCGCTAAGCCAGTAATAGAACTGGTAAAGAGGGAAGGCTGGGCATGAGACTAGCAACCCCATCCTTTAAAAATAAACACCACTACTACAAAACCTTCAAACCTCTAGGTTGAAGCCCTATGTTCGACTGGGGACGTAAAGGAATAAAAAACAATATTACATACACCAAGTGTTTGTTTGCAGGGATTTGATTGGTTAAAGGTTTCGTTACCAGTTGACATCATTTGGAGAACCATTGGGAAACCGGGGAGTACTGGACAGCTGTTTCATCCTAGTTACCGAAACCTTTCAGTAGAACCCTGGTTCTATCAAAGTCAATCTTACGTCTGGTTTCTTTCGAATGTGGTGCAATCGCAGAATTATTTTCTAGCTTCTTTAAGTCTGTAAAGGTTTTTGGAGCTACCTTTAGACACTGTTCATGCTCTTTTATATTTAATTGTCTGGAAGTTTCTCCTATGTATATATATAGTGTCACAGTCCCCACAGTTTATCTGGTACACGCAATTTGGTTGGTTGTCTTCTTCCATTTTATCCCTACCTTTCACCAGTGATGGTCGCAAGGTGTTCGCTGCATGAAAATACATTCATATTGTCGTAATTGTTAAGAGTTCGCTTTACTTAATCTAATATTTCATTATGATAAGGAATCCCTACAGTACTAAAACAGTTCTCAGAAACAGGTTTAATGCATCCTGATCTTCCCTTTTCAAATGTCTTTTAATAAAGGCTTTCAAGGTAATTATTTGATTAAAGAGTAGGCTGAACCAGTTTTAATTCCCTGTTAGTGTCTTCTTCTTCAGTAACTAGACGTTTGGCTCTGTTAATCAGATTCTTTGTTTCTGTTACTTTGATGGTAAAGGGATGTGCCGAATTGTGTTATCCGAATGTGTAGGCTTTCTCAAGATACTGACCCTAAGTTTACCATCTAGTTTTCTTTTGAGCAAACAGTCAAGGAAATGCCAGATCATTTGCACTGAATTCAACCTCTTTTGAAAACTCAATGGTATTTGATATATTGTTTATCAGATGGTAAAGTCCATTCAAAATACTGTGTTTGATGATGACGAAGGTATCATCCAATGGTTCTCTAACCGATGTCAGCTCATGATGTGCGTCGGTGGCACAGCCGTTAGGACTGTCGCTGACCATGCACATTTTCTGGGGTTCGATCCCCTGCTGACGCACACCTGATATCAGTGGTTGGCCTGCGAAATTTGGGCTATCGATATCACATGCTAAAAATTCCATACGTGTACCAAATATACGGTGTGGAATCAAGCTATAATCAAAAATAAAAAAATATTAAAAATCCTCCAACCAATCAAAGAAAATCTTTGCAAACCAATACTTGAAAAGGTATCAACCACCATATTTCTAGAGGACTGGGGCATCTCATAACTGTATTTGTTTCTAATGAGTGTATAAACAGATTAGTTATTAACAGAGACACTGGTGACAGGTAAGGACATATGTAAATGCAAATTATGTGAAGTGTAAACACAGTTTCAATACCTTCATAATTTCATGTAGTTTTAAAAGATATCGAACAGTGAGTTGGTTTTCTGAGTGAATTAAATTATAAATAGATATAAGTATTAAACTTGGGCTTTGTGGTAGAGCATAACTCCATTATGGATAAGATTTTATTTTGATAAATCACAGTGTTGTACAGTAATATTAACTGATGACGTTTCGAGCATAAACTATTGCTCATAATCACATCAAGTTGATATCAACTTGATATGATTATAATAATTATAATAATAATTTGCGTTATTCCAGAAACAGTACTAGTGGTACAGTGTGGAATTTTTAGCACATATCTACAATATTTGCATCTAATGTTATCCAACGTTTAAAAGGAGTATTTTCAAAAAATAAATAAATATAAAGACAACAACAACAAAAAAACAAAAAAACACAAAATAATTTTTAAAAATTGCGAAAAAATACTAAGAAGTAGAAAGGAAAATAAACAACATATAATAATATCTCAGTATTGGGTAGTGGAAGCTATGATGTGATTATGCATGGAGACAGCAAAGCTATAGTCATACAAGAAGTTATGAAATGATATTTAAGAATGTTTATCGCCAAGATGATCAGTTAATTTGGTTGAAACAACTCTAAACAATCATAAAATAACATTTCAGGGCTGTTGTTTTGTTTTTCATTGTCAGGTTTAATGCAGTGATTGTAGAGGTAGTGTGAGTAATCCTGCATATTACAAAATTTTAAGGTGGTGATAATGGCGTTCACAACCAATGATTGTCAGTTAATATTGCTGAAAAAAATAAAAAATAAGAAGAAACAACCACAAAAACTAATAATTACGTGATGGTTAATGACAGGACAATTTTGTACTACTCATAGTACTAATATAGTCGGAACCAGTATATACACAAAAGAAGGGATACAGTAAAGTACAGAAAGTAAGCCAATGTTAAGAATTTAGGTAGCTAAGTATGTTCAAGAAGGTGTTCACTATAGAATACAAATAAAGGAGAAATAAAAGAGCCAAAATTATGTTATCAACAACAAAGCAAGTCATAGGTTTCGCGCTTAATATTGTCTCTATCGCTTAGAACACGGGCCAAGTATGGTATCGTTGAGTTCCTGTACTTGGTTTTATACTGATTTCTGGTTCTACTTGATGAGATACAAGGCGAGAGTTGGGAATAGAGGGGGTGTTGGGGGTCGGAGAGTATGGTTTTAGACCATTTTTCGCATGTATTCAGATGCCTTTCTGCTAATGTCGTGACGAGCTGATTGAGTTTTACACCACTAGTCCTACTGACTACCTTCAACATCCTTCTCAGGATGGTATAGTCCTTTTTCAGTAGACCAGGAAAGACTAACGGGGAGCAGTAAAGTAGAATAGGTAAGATACAAGAGTAGACAAATTGTGAAAGTAGAGGTTGGGTGATTCCTGATTGTCTAAGTTTCTTAATGCAGTAGGTTAGACAGAACACTTTCTTAGAAATCGTTAAGATATGAGATGTCCAAGTAAGGTCGGAAGATAGAACTAGACCGAGGTATTTTGCATTAGACTTAGTTTCAGTTTTAGTCCCCTCAATGCAACAGTCTTCATGTGAACCTACTAGTGTTTGTAGATCTCGTTTATGCTTAAGGGAGAAGTCAGTAGTCTGGCATTTTGAGGGATTCAGTATGAGATCATTTAGTTTAGACCACTGCCGGATGTCCGACAGGAAGCTATTTAATTTGAGACAGTCTGACTGAGACTTAAAGGGAAACGATACAGACAGGTCATCTGCATATTTGACGAAGTTGATTTCATCTGAGAGAGGTAAATCATGTAAGAAGAAGGAAAAGATAACATGAGCAATAGTTTATGCTCGAAACGTCATCAATTAATATTACTGTACAACACTGTGATTATCAAAATAAAATCTTATCCATAATGGAGTTAAATTATAAATACTACTTAAATAATCTTTAATAAGGAAATTCGTAAATAATACATAAGTGATTGATTTCCCTGAAGAAGTTGAGACCAGTTTGCCTGAAGAAACGTTGGAATCATTTATTTCAACTTCACCGAGTTTTCGCAAAATGTAATTTTTACATAGAGTTGATATGGTTTCAAAATCACTATTTGTGGATGATGCTGACCTATTAACACAGAATCTTCAAGATCACTGGAACATATTGATGAAGTATCCATAGCTGGAAGGTGATTTTCTCAGTCTAAAACATCTCCCTGTGACGGATATTAATTTCCTCATGAAATGTACTTTGTGATATATCACATAAAACACAAAATAATCGAGGAAAGAATATTCTTTTCGATAAATTCCTCTTCCGGCTCTACAATTATATATATGTTTATATACACAGAATATTCTAGATTAGTAGTCAATAACAATATTGGTGTTTTTTAAATGATATCGATTTGCAAATTATGATCAATGCAATTACAGTTCATTAAAGATGCTTAAATTATAATAATAATAAAAATAAAGATACTATAGCAAATAGAATATCAACTAAAATTAAGGAAATTCCACAAAAATTCAGGATTATTCAAACCTGGATGGCCAAGGTAATGACACTGTGTGAACTAACTTCTTTTGGATGCACAAATTAGGCTTCTTAATCTAAATCCCAGCAGCCTCGGCAATATTTAGTAGTCGAGCTCTTAAGGCGAAATTGAGGTTCGTAGGTATGCGGTAAATGACCCTGAAAGCTTGGTTGACATCATTCTTGCGTTCTGTCTCCACAAGATGCGCTAGAATAGCGCTGCGAATAGATTTTGTTTGTCCTTTGCTTAACCAGGCAGGGTGATGTTCGGAAATTCGACGAGAAACACGCCTAATTGTACGGCCTATGTAACTGGTTCCACAGGAGCAGAACACAAGATTTACGTTAACCATGCTTTCAGGGTCATTTACCGCATACCTACGAATCTCAATTTCACCTTAAGAGTTCGACTACTAAATATTGCTGAGGCTGGCTGTTGGGATCCATATTAACAAGCCTAATTTATGCATCCAAAAGAAGTTAGTTCAGACATTGTCATTACCTTGGCCATCCAGGTTTGAATTATCCTGAATTTTTGTCGAATTTCCTTAATTTTAATTGATATTCTATTTGTTATAGTATCTTTATTATTATTATTGTTATTAGTATTATTATTATTACTATAATTTAAGCATCTTTAATGAACTGTAATTGCATTGATCATACTTTGCAAATCTATATTATTCAAAAAACACTAATGTTGTTATTGACTACTATCCTAGAATATTCTGTGTATATAAACATATATATATAATTGTAGAGCCGGAAGAGGAAATGATCGTAAAGGACATTCTTTGCTCAATTATTTTGTGTTTTATAGATGTCTGAGTGAATAGTTTTGCTATATATCACATATTAAAGTTAAAAATTCATTACAGTTTATATTTTGGTTTTTGACATATTCTCAGTTTTTATCAATAAAATGATTTTAAGAATATAAATGATGGCTTACTAATACCTTTTTTCCAACATTCACTGACAGAACATGTCGACAAAGTCTACGTAATATTGTCAATTCGACCACTATAATCTTTATTTAGCATAGATTGATAGATTCAAAAATCGGAGAATTGAACACTACTTACCATTTATATCTCTTATGATTCTAATTTCGAGTTTTTTTCAAATTTGCTAATGATAGTAGTATAAACTTACTGATTATGATGTGTAAAATGACATGGAAATTATTGATAAAAAGATTTTTGGTTTCTATTTTTTGATTATATGAGTGTAAAAGACATTTGAATCTTGACAGTAATAATATTATGTATTATTAGTAGTAAAATAAATTACTAAGTCTCATGCTGCTGATCAAAAGTAATAAAAATGATTCATACATTTTGAGAAATTATCAGTTTGATTATCTAAGGAACAATAAATACCAAAGAGTCGCAAATGAAACACTACTAATCACTGTAGATGCAGGTATCTCAAGTTGTCGAGTCCCAAGTAAAACGAAACGCGCATTCTAAATCCCTTGTGCTAGCAAAACATTTTATCAACTTTGGTACAAACTTAGCAAAATATGTCACTTGAATTAGAATCATAAAATCATGCATGTACAGTTAAACACTTTGAAGTTAATTGGTGGATGGTGACTAGCAGTGGAATCCAGGATGTGCATTTTGTCCTATTTGAGACTCGTCATCTGGATGTACCTGCATTTCCCAGTTGAAGTTACATTGGTGGATGGTGACTAGCAGTGGAATCCAGGATGCATATTTCGTCCTGTTTGAGACTCTCAACTGGATGTACTGATTACAGTGAGTGATGATTTTCCCACCGCCTAGGCTCGAACCTAGTGCCCGTAGTTTCAAACGCCAAAGCGTTATCCACTAGACCACTTAGGCCACGAGAGCCACCTCTTGTGCAACGGGTCATATTAATTATTTAATTCAATTTTAGATTTTCCCGTCGATTGATTGGACTGAAGTGCTTGGTCTCAGGTTGATATGTCGGCTTCTTGTGCAGATACTTCGACGATGTCTGGGCATGTAATTAGAATTTAATTGGTGGATGAAGACTAGCAGTGGAATCCAGGATGCGCATTTCATCCTTTTTGGGACTCGTCACATGGATTCAACTGCATTCCGTAGTGAATGATGATGTTCCCACCTGGATTTCAGTGGGATTTAGAATGCGCGTTTCGTTTTACTTAGGACTCGACAACTTGAGATACCTGCATCTACAGTGATTAGTAGTGTTTTCATTTAGGCCAATAAGCTACTTGAGTAACCACTCGTGAGAAGGGCATCTGTAACTGTTCTGAGTTTCATGTTCCTTGATTACTTTGAACCAAAATGCTTACATCGAGGACATATTGGAGAAGACTTTTTCTTAGTTTAACCTTAAGAAAAAACAGTCTAAGGTTTCATAAATGTAAACATAGTTGTGTAAAAGTTCTCCTTATATTATTCCATTTCTGGAGAATAACAAAAACCAGCAGTTGTTGGAATTTCGCCTACGACTGAACTAAATATTTAATGCCTATCGGACCTACTTTGGTTTAGCTGTGTAAATCACTTGTCAATTAGTTTGAATTTAATGAATGGCGAAACGCATATCAATTCTAACAAAGTTGTGGTTAAATATGCTAAGCGATTATATGACTGAATTAGAAGTCCATAGTGGAAGTAAATGCAGTTCATCAATTTAAGTATTTTGAAGAAATTTAAACACCATTAGTTTAGTAATTAAGATGAAGTTGTATAAATTCTCCATCTTAAATCGCTTTAAAGTAAAGGATTATTTATTTTGGACAGCAGGTGAGTGAAGCGGACGACTTAATCTAGATTTCTCCCAGTGATGGTGATTGATGCTTGTTGTTATTGGGCGGATATCTACATCAACTCTGTCTTCTCTATGTTAACCTGAAGTCCTGTCTTTGCTAGTTCTACTGACAACTAGTTAGCTTTCGTTTGCAAATCTTTGAGTCTGTGTGACACGAGACATTAATCAACCGCAAAATCCAGACTTTCTAGCGTCTTTTTGTCAGTCCACCATATGCCCATCTGCACACTGTGCACTATCCGCCACATAATTCAATTCACCACAATTAAGAGTAACATCGGTGATAGTGAGTGATATTGTCTTACTTCTGTCTTCACCTGAACCTCTTCACTAAGCTTTCCAGTGTGAACCGATCACCATACGGTAATATCATATAACTGTTGAATGACATTCATAAACATTGCGGTATGACACTTTGTAGTATTGAAGCAGAGTCCGAATTGCTTCACGGTGGACGCTGTCGAAGGCCTTTTCAAAGTCGGTGAAGCTAAGGTGGAGAGTGAACTGTCACTGTATGCCCCATTCGATGATCATGCACGTAGTTGCAATTAGATCCATAGATGATTTGCTTTCCACGAATCTGACTTGTTCTGGGGGGAGTTTTCAATCCAAAACGACTTCTAGTCTTTACTGGGCTATGCAGCTTAATATTTGCTTGGAGTGAACACCAGCAGAATTCAGCGCCAGTTCTTGTAGATGCTTTTTTCAACATTCTTTGGCACCTTGACAAAGTAGCCCTTCATCATCCAATATGTAGGTGTCCCTCGTTCCTAACAATTCTTCTAAAATAATGGCGTGAGCACATCTACTGAATTCTCGGAATCCACTTATAGTGTTTCTGGGGGAATTCCGTCTAATTCTGCTACTTTCCCGCCTGGCTACCAGTACTTTTATGGCATGCAAGACTTCTGCTCTTGTCAGAGGATTGATGTTTATTGGTAGTATTGTGGCTCATAGTGGTATTTCTGGAGTTGTTGTTGGTGGTAGGTTCAAGAGTCCTTCGGAGGGAACAGCCAATTTCTCCTTTGTTTCTCCTCTCCAGTATTCAGGTTCCCCATAATATCCCTCATTAGTTTCCTCTGCATCGATCCCTCACTAGACACCAATCTGGTTATCTGATATGATGTTCTGAGGATTCTTTTTCCTGCGGCTGGTTCTGCCTCAGTCATGATTGTCAAAAACTGTCTTTCTTCTCTTCTAGCACTTTTCTTGACTTCTTTTTTCAGTGTACTGTTGATTTAACTCAATTTCTCCTTTCGCTATTCATCTTTGTACTGGTTTGTCTTTTGTGTCACCAACCCTTTCGCCTCTATTGGCCTCTACGTATCAGTAAAGAGCCATTCCTTACCTTGTCTCTTCTTCCCTCCTAAGAAGACAACACAGGTTTCCTCGGTGATGGTAAACAATGTCTCCGCCTTTTCCCTGATGGCTGCAGTAAATGTGTCCGTTATGGTTTTTTCTTTCATTTTAATTGTGTTAAACGTGAATTATGGTCAATGTTCAGCTTGTCAGAGGGCTTTTCACTTTGTTTTGAAGATTTTCCACACTAGATAATGATCTGAGCCCCCATCTTCTCCTTTGCTTGATTTTGTGTCCAGCAGGCTGCGTTTCCACTTCCTTGAGATTAGAATGAAACATGTCTGATCTTCGGCGTATGCAACTGGTGAAATCCATGTTGCCTTTTTTATGTCCTTATGTTTGTATATGCTTTTTCCAGTTACCAAATCACTGAAGGTGCAGAAGTCTGCGAAGAATTCGCCATTCTTGCTTATTTTGCCGGAATGCTCTTATCCCATTATGAGCTCTCTTCCTACGTTGTCTACTCCCAGTTTGACTTGCATTCATATCATCTATTAAGATTTTGATTTCGCTGTTTAAGGTCTTCTTCATTACTGTTTGCAAACTGTCTGCTGAATCTTTCCTTTTTCTCTTGGTTTGGGTTGTTTGCTTGAATCGGATAATTGTAACTTTCCAACCTCTCAAGATGAATCTTGCCGTCATTATCCTGGAGGAGACTGATCCCCACTTTATGAGTGCTTTCGATGCTGTTCCTGAATGTCTCAGTGTGCTTGTCTTTTTCGTCTGGGTGACCGGCATAGATTATTGGCCCTCCAGTTGACATTTTGGTGAGTCCAGTTCTATTCCATCTGCTCTCACAGATTCCTGACACTTTATTATCATATATCCTGGTTTCTTGTGCAGTCTGAACGGACTTGCCAAACGTTCTCAGATATGGTGCGGGAATTCTATGTTTGTACGCTTACTTTTACCTTGGTCGAAGGAAAACATATCGACCAACTGGCCTCCAGGAGGCTTTCACCAGCTACTATGAATGTTTTCAGTCAGCTTAATCCACTGGAACACTTATTTGATGTTGTAAGCCATCAAGGATGATTAGTTTACTGCGTATGAGCTATAAAGGAACATTGACTAGCTGGATGGATTTTTATCCAAGAATGTTTCTGTGCCTGCTTGAATACTGATTGTTATGAAGGTTGTGACGTATATGTGTAAAACTTGGACACTGTGGTAGCACGTAATCATATCCCAATTGTTATGACTGCGAACAATAAATTGTATCGGAGACGTCATCCAGTAAATGATACAGCTCCACTCTGTGATGTATTCAATAGACAAACTGTTACGTAAGTACTTTCAGAAACTTCCTGAAAGACGAGTTGGTTGGGCTATTGTTAAGCAGTGGCTGCCTGAAGCAAATAATACTCCATGTTCCATCATGTTCTGCCATGCTTTGTAACCTATTTGATGCAAAAGAGGAAGTTAGTACCAAAGTTCAGGGTGCTTATGCTATAGTGGAAGCTTGCAAAGGAAGTTGTACTGTTGGTGGGTGGAAGAGTGACAGCAGTAATATAGTTTCATTGAACAACTAAGAAGCCATTTATGCTGCTTTCCCTTTGCGTGGAGGAAGGGTTACTACAGATCGGTTCAAACTTGCCAAATAGAGTGTGTAACCTGAAATATGGTCTATTATACAGACAAAACTTAAAATCTCCACTATTAAACAAGGCACACATGACCATTTTCGACCAGTTTTTCTCTGAGTTCCCCAACCGTGTCGTAGTAATGTTTATACCCTTGAACCTAATCCAAGAAGAACTCCACTTCCACGATACGGGTACTCGGAGGTTAATCAGAATCCCTACAAACTCAAAAAGCTGGAATATTAGTTTCCTGTTTTTTTAGTGACTACAGTATGGATACCCCTTAGTTCTAATGTGGATTTGTGGTCAATGGAGTCCATTATGCTGGATATGAAGAGGATGCCTGCCGATGACATTGTCTGGCAGCAGTTATTGGTAGAAGTTAGAATTCGCAGGTAGTTGGATTCCGACTAGTTGGCTGAATGGTGAATAGTGTGATCCTGTAACCTGCAGGTTCTAATCTCTGCCCTAGACGAGGTAGTCGGCGCCCACTACATGAAAGTTTCAAACTATGGCGAAACAGTTTTTCAATTTACTTTGGTTTACAGTAGCTGTCTATCTGATTTTGTGCAGTAGTGAAATCTACAATGAAATTAGTCAGAATCCCTACGAACCCAAGATATTTGAAAAACAGACAGCAGTATATCCAGAGAATTAAATGTTGATTTTATGGAAACACCTCCTGAAAAAGAAATGGGCAGATTAAAGTGCTCCTAAAAATTTCATGCACTCAATTCGCTGAAATCAATCTGGAAATCTGCTGTAAGTGGTATAAAGAACAAGATTCCGATTTTCCAACACTTATGTCAAATGAGTGGTTCTACACGGTTCAGAGACATTGTGTGTCACGTAAAGGATTTCCAACAACCGGCTGCAGAATTTTACCAACAGCTGCCTTCTCTGTCTCCATATTGAAGATCAGATGGCCAGAGAGGATAAGTAACACCGAACTCTGGGAACGAAACAACCAATAATCTATTGCCCAATAAATATGCCAAAAGAAATGGAGGTGGATCGGACACACTCTGAGAAGACCATTAGGTCACATCGTATGTCAGGCCTTCAAATGTTGTATCTGAATGGGAAACGATGAACTGGGCGTCTAAGAGTGGCATGGAGGAGATATCAGACTATGGGTAATCGTGAGGCCAGCTAAAGAGGACTGCGGAGAACAGGACAAAGTGAAGATGTGCTGTCAAGTCCGTATGTTCCTCTCGGAACCCCAGGGAATAATAATAAACATTTCAGATTGGAGTAACAAATGCCATAACCTGGGAACAGTATTCCAAATTAAACTTTATATATGGTTAAATGAATTGAACGAGTCTTCTTTATCACTCAACAGACCTGAAATACAAAGATAAATATTAGGAAATAAATTACATGAAATGTCCCACCGGATGATCTATTATATGAGTTTGCTATTTCTTAAGTTGAAATAACCATCAAACATATGATGTGGTATAATCAGAAAGGTTTTTCAAAAAACATAAAACCATATTGAAACGTTTAGAGGGAAATATAAAAAAGGATGCTAACAAGAGGAGGATTGTGTTTCAACATATAACTGAACAAGACGAAACAATCTAAGATGCATTAATGCAAACGAGGCAAAAATATTTATGGTTGATTTGATCAACTAGAAGATACTTTTCGAGACGATTTCAAGCGAAAGGGTTACTGAACAAAGAATATTCTTTTCGATAATTTCATCATCAGGTTCTACAGTTACACATACATAACAGTGAATGAATTAGTTTTATTAACAATATTAATGTCGTTTAAATAACATCGAATCAATAATAATAATATCGATGGATTACAGTTCGATAGCATCAACATAAAATAAGCTGAATTTTAGAAAAATTAGGAAAGATAATACTACAAATTCATGAATTTATAGTCTCCACTGAAGGCCGGCCAGGGCAGTAGCAGTGGCCGAACTTGCTTCTTCTGCACACAGAGCGCCGGTTATTTCACTCGAATCGTGATAGACTCTGCTGTTTTGAAGCATGCGGTACCTGAATGTCTTTAGCAATTTGTTTGGTGCCCATAGATGATGGAGGACTCTTCAATATTAGCTTTGTGGCCGGTTTGTACCAGATGGCCTAATATCGAACTGTTGATGGTTTTTACTACGCATTTATTTAACCACACTCATAGATGTCGCCGAGCGAACACGAAAAATCAAGTATCTAGAGCAATGGCCTACATAACTCGCTCCATAATCGCAGTTGAATTGGTAGATACAATTAGAAGTGGCTAGTCTAGGTACTTCATCTTTCAACTGACGAATCATCACCAGTTGTGTAGAAAATATGACTTGTAGTTTGCCAGCATTAAAATTTCTTTGGATAGATTTTCCTAACTTCTTCGTAATTATTTCGCTAGGTATACCGCCCTTGAATTGCAGTCGTATGCATAAAGGCTACTTGTTTACGGATAGTAAATATAGTCCTTTTCAAATTTCTTAGTCATATGTTTCTTGATAAATTTGTCTGGATAGCTATTTTCAATCAAGGTATCAAAGACAATCCTTATTTCATCTACAGTTACCCCTTCTGAGCAGAGAACTCTGACCCTGTGGCTGAGGGTCCTTACTAAATTCTACTTGTACTGGAGAGGAACGAAGCTATGAAAATGTGTATATTGTCCTGTCCATGTGCTCTTCCTATGCAAAATTTCTCTTTATACTAACTACCATCTGGTTTTCAAAACAAAATCAGTAGTAAAATGCACGTTTCTTTAAAAACTTGATAGACTACTCTACCAAATTCATAGTTACATCTAACATCAGCAGGAAACAGTAGATACACAATAAAACAACTAGATGGCAACCGCTTGAACCAGATGGGGTAACCAGCAAGTAGCCACCTTATGTTCTTTGATGCAATTACAGAATGAGCTGTTTTTAACACTTATGTGTAACCATAGTTTTAATTTCACTTTAAGTTATAACTTATTGTTTAGATTTTCTTCATTGGCAAATGTGTTATAAACATCCATCACTAAATTTAACTTATGGGTGATCTTAGAAGACTTCATAGTTCATTTACTCCTATTTCTAAAAAGGTTATTCAGAAATTCAAATGAACTGTAGTCAAGATTTGACAGAATAGTTCTAAAGTATTTGGGCGCCGAGTGAGAAGTAGACATTTGTAATAAAATTATACTTGTAAAATCTCAGCGAGGTTGAAATGAGTAATTCTAACGTTTCGTTCGGCAATCTTGTCCGAACTTCTTCAGGGAAATTAATCGAGATTAACATAACAGAGGTTTATATATAAAAGAAACATCATTTGTTTTTAAAAACTTTGTCCAGTCATATGAATCATGAAACAGGTATCAGCATGTGTATTAAACAAAATTGTATGAGCTGTGACCAAAATTTGACCTCGAACTTACAAATATAGGTCTACTTTTGTTAAACACTTTAAGTAGAGTGTATTTGTGTGTGGGTAAACAGTTATAAAACAGATTACCGAACGAAACGTTGGAATTACTCATTTCAATCTCGCTGAGATTTTACAAATATAATTTTTTACAAATGGTTATTCAGAAAGTTATGAAACTCGGTATAAATAAGGTGAAATCTACTTTACTCGGTGCACCTAAATATCGACAAGGATATTCAGTAGTTTGTTTGGTGATATACAGAGTTGGAATTCGTCTAGATAAAACTTTTGTTTCATCAAAATAATCATTATTATTCCCTTGGGTTCCGAGTAGGACATAGGGATTCAATAGCATATCTCCATTTCGTCTTGTTTTCTGTAATCCTTCCTCTTCAGCTGACCCTATGACTGTCCATAAGCTTTTATCTCCTCCTTACATGATCCCTTTCATGTCACACTAGGATCCATGCTCAACTCATCATTTCCCTTTTGGCGTTCTACTTCAGGGCCTGGTACACAGTGCCATTCAACGGTTTCCTCAGCATGTACATGATCTGCCTCCATTTCCTCCTGCATATTTGTTGGTGGCTTTTTGTCAGAGGTACTTGTTTCTAATCATTTCCGGCCATTTCATTTTTAGTAATAATAATGATAATCTACTTTATTCCAAAAACAGTACTTATAATACAGAATGGAATTCTCAGCATTTGTCACAATATTGCATCTGATTTACGTAAAATATAAATAAAATTAAAAATTAGAACTAAATTAATCGGAGGTATTTGTCCACATTTATGATATAGAGTCAAAAATATTCAAAGTACGAATTGAGACTATTAAATATAATAATAATAACAGTGAGTTTGTTTCAAACAGTATTGAAAATCAAAACAAATGATTCAGCGAAGAGATTCTTTTCAACGAATTTATCATCAAGCTGTACAGTCGTTTTTAAGAAGTTATATCCGGTGAGGGAATTGAAACATAGGTGTGAATGCATAGAATAATAATAATAATATGAAATGCAGTTAAAACTAAAATGTTCTGACAAGTAAATTTACAAGTCTGACAAGATTCCTTTAGCAAATTTGTTGCATGACATCAAGTGCCTATCAGTGACAATGTCAATGAAATGGCCCAGTGGGATACTACCTGCCCTAATGACAGTCTTCAGAGTTCTACGAAGTATGACATAGTCTTTTTTAAGTAATCCAGGAAAGAATAAGGGTGAACAGTAAAGAAGAATAGGTAAAATACGCGAGTTTACAAACTGTAAGAGGTGTGGTTGGGTTATTCCTGAGTGCCTTAACTTCTTAATGTGAAAAGTCAAACGAAATATTCTTTTAGAAATCGCTAAGACATTAGAGGACCAGGATAGGTCAGAAGAAGGAATTAATCCAAGATACTTAACTTCAGACTTTGTTTCTATATCAGTATCATCAATTTTGCAAGGGTCATAGGAACCAACGGTTTCATTCAACTTTCGTTTACATCGGAAACTGAAATTAACAGTCTGACATTTGGAAGGATTTAGTTTAAGGCCATTAGACGAAGATCATTTGCTAATTCCTGATAGAAAGCTGTTCATCTTAGAACAGTTTAGCTGGGAGTTAACAGACATTGAAACAGATCATCGGCATACTTAACAAAGTTCATTTCATCAGAGTGAGGCAAGTCATGTAAGAAGAAAGAAAACAGAAAAGGAGAAAGGACAGCGCCTTGAGGGACGCCAGCATCAGTAAGCAACGAAGTGGACGACTTTCCCTGACATACAGTGTACTGCTTTCTTCCTGAGAAATAAGAATGTAAGAATAGTATGGAGCGAAGGCAGCTGTTGACAAAATGTGATCATTTAATTTTCATGCCTACAACTATTAAATTGAGTTTACTTATACTTGTCTTCAAATTTTGGTTCTCATCGAATATGGTACTCATGGCTTACTGTAAGCATGGATGAAAAAGGAAATACTACTGCAGACACGTTTTGTGAAATAAAAAATATTATAGCAGAGGCGTTACTGAAGAATCTACGTAGATTATACCAAATAGTGAATTAAAATAATAAAAATAGATATGAAACAGAATCCATTTCAAAAAAATATCTGACCAATTGGTTCAGAAGAATAAAATGAATGCTAAAAGCCACTTTTCAGTGATCACTTATCGCGGAAGTATTGTTTCAACCACAGAAGGAATGGATGAAGATGTCAAAGCCAGAATCGAAAAGGTAGGCTACACCTTCATCAATCTGAATTCGTTTTGAAATTCTTCTGCATTGACTCAGCATGTAGAACAAGACTCGGATTTTCAACACAAATATGAATTCAATCAGTTCTTCTATATATGGTTCACCAACTTGTCGCACACGTCAAGAGAAGCACTTACAAAAAGTTGCAGACATTTATCAACAGCCATCTTCGTTCCTTAATAAAGATCGAATTGTCAGAAAGAATTAACAACAAGGAACTTTGGGAACAAACCACTCGAGAACCTATCGTTCAACAAATATGTTGGAGAAAATGGATATGGATTGGGCATACACTGAGGATGCCATCGATTGACATATTGTGCCAGTCCATCACTCCAGTGCAACCCGAATGGGGAATGAGTTGGTCGTGTATCCGAGCGTGACATGGAGGAGATGACAGACTCTGGGTGATCGTGAGGCCAATTAAAGAGGACTGCACAGTACAGGAAAAATTGTGGACATGCTTCTGAAGAGCTCTATCCCAAGGGAACTATAATAAAACACATCGCTCTGTAACTGCATTGACAAATTACTAAATCTCAGCTTCGTTTGTGTACCTTCCACCAGTTGATCAAAGAGTGTAACGTTTGCTACAAGTGAATCTTCAGCTTGAAGCGTGTTCACATTATTATTATTATTGTTTCCTTTAATTCCTAGAGGAACATAGGGCTTCAGCCGTGCGTCTCCATTGCGTTCGGTTCTCTGCTAGAGTCTTCACCTGGCTCCAAGTCTGCCCACACGTTTTCATCTCCTCTTCACGTGACCTCCTCCAAGTCACCCTTGCACTGACGAGCAACTCGCCGCTTCCTTTTCGGGTTCCACTCGAGCAATGGCCTGTCTTGTGATGTCACTTGATGGTTTCCTCAGAGTATGGCCAATCCATCTGCATTTCTTCCTGCCTATTTGTTTCACAATCGGTTCCTGGTTGGTTCGCTGTCAGAGATCCTCCCTGTTGCTGATCTTTTCTGGCCGGCCATCTGATCTTGAGTATTGAGCGAAGACAACTGTTAATGAAGGTCTGTAGTTTGTTTGAGATACTCTTTATGACGCGCAGTGCAAGTCTCTGGTCATCCATATAGTGAGTAGCACTGACTTCACATTTGAGTTGAAAATCCGGATCTTATTTTTGATGCTGAGTGCTGTTGATCTCCACACATACTCGTCCTCGTCAGTTCCGCCTGTAGTTGAAACGATGCTTCCCAGGTAGGTAAAAGAGGTTGTTTCTCTCAGGTTCCTCCCATTTATGCTGATCGTTGTCCGTTGTTGTTGTTGCTGTTGGTGGTGTTGCCCAGGAATTTTCATCACCTCTGTTTTATCTATGTTCACCTGAAGTCCTATCTTTGATGCTTCTTCTGCCAACTTGTTGCTTTTCGCTTGTATATCTTCCAGCTTGTGGGAAATCAGACATATATCATCGGCGAAGTCCAGATCCTCCAAGTTTTTTGTGTGAGTCCATTTTATGCCTGTTTCCTCATTGCCCACTGTTTGTCTGTCGCATTATCCAATCTACTGCAATCAGGAAAATCATTGGCGATAGTAGGCAACCTTGTCTTACTCCCTGTCCTCACTTCGAAGGATTCCCAAGTTTTTTCTGAATGTTTTCATGTATATTTTCAGTAGAACATATTTTGATATAAAACAATGAATAACAGCACTACGCACTTTTAGTTTTTATTAACCACGCATAAATTATAATGATGAGTTTTCTATCCAATTAAAATAAAACTGATATGTTTATATTCTAGTACTTTTCTAAGATCTCAGATCAAATTTTAACATCTTGTTCAAAAAAAGACAAAGAAAAGCAGGTTTTCAAATTAACGAAACTAAAGTATCCCCGGAAAACTTAGTATACTGATATAAAGACTCATAAAACAGATACAAAATTTCAGACAAAATGTTGAATGAATGTGGATTCTTATATTTTAGAATGGTCTTAATATCATTACTAATCGTGAATAAATATTAACCCAATGAACTCACAACGATTAACAAGCCTGTTTAGAACAACTGGAGAGTGTCGAGAATCAGGCTGCTCATAAGAGTAACACCTATTACAGTGATGTAAAACACATCCTCTACTATTGCAAAACCGGAGTAAGAAGCACTTAGGAAATGAAGAAACGACAAAAGTGTTGCATTAATAAAAGCCAGTGCAGGCAGTAATAAAGAAGAGATAATACAAACGAAGCGGCTTGGCATTTATATAAGGAGGGAGCCAAAGTGATTGTTAAATTTAACAGAACAGTATATAGTTGGGAAGAGATTACTTCAAGAACTTGAACCTAAGAATGGGATTCGGTCTCAAACCTAGGTTCGATGGTCACTTGAATATTCGTAACTCTTCAGTTTCTTTGAAAGTTATACCAGACATCACTGACACACTAGCGAATAATTTCTCCTAGCCTCAGTAGTGAAACCCCAAAGCAAACATTCGTAATTTATAATATGGGACTAAGTTGACTTCAATTCTGAAGTTTCAACTCCAGAAACATAAACAGGATAAATATATAGGAAGTTAAAACACTGACTCACACAAGCGTTCATGTATGAGAAGTTCGGGTTCTATTCCAAACCAATGCGTTCCTGAACCTCACCTAGTATACCAACTGGTAATAAGCTCGGGAAAAAAATGAAGTTAGGCGTGAGGTTGACGACACCATCTTGTAAACACGGAGCATCACCACCACTGAAATTTCAAAGCTGAAAGCACCATATTTTACTCAAAACGTAAAAGACAAAAAGTATACTAGTATTCTAATTAAAAAGAAATATCACTTAGTAGAAAATCATATAAAACAGAAATATTATGATCTAATAGATGTTAAATACTCTGATGGATTTAATTGGTGGATGGTGACTAGCAGTGGAATCCACCAGGATGCACACTTCGTCCTACTTGGGACTCGCCATCTGGCTCGAAACGAGTGTCCACAGTTTCAGACGCCAAAGTGTTATCCACTAGACCATTCGAGAAATGTAGGCACACCCAGATAACGAGTCCCAAATAGGACGAAACGCGCATCCTGGATTCCACTGCTAGTCACCATCCACCAATTAAATACTAATTAAATGCCCAGACATCGTCGAAGCATCTGCACAAGAAGCCGACATGTCAACCTGAGACCGAGCACTTCGGTCTAAGCAATCGACGGGAAAATCTAAAATTCAATTAAACTCTGATGGATGATCAATTTAATCTACAAGAATGCAATACAAATTACATTGACTTGGTTACACGAAATATTTTTTAATTTTAATCCTTTACGTTCCCATTGGAACGTAGGGCTTCAAACTAGAGGTGTGAAGTTTCGATAGCAGTGGTGTTTATTTTTACGGGATGGGGTTGCTAGCCTCATGCCCAACCTTCCGTCTTTACCAGTCTTATTACTGGCTTAGCGAGGTAAAGGTTTGCGTCAGCCGGGTACCGAACCCCGGACCACATGCGTTGTTGGCTAGCATTCTACCGCTGTGCCACCGACGCACGAAAGCAAATTTATAATTCATGCATGGCGCACAACAAACATATATTTTATACACATATTATCGTCCGTTTACCTGACATCACAGAAGTTATATGTGGCAGAACTTCAGTTGAATCATCCTATGTAAATTTTGGCAGTGTATATTTACAGATTACTATCCCCTTGGGTACTGACTGGAAAATAGAGATTCAGCAGCACATCTCCACTATGTCCTGTTCTCTGCGGTTCCCTTTAGCTGGTCCTACGATTGCCAGTTGTCTGTCGTCTCCTCCTCACACTATCTTCTTCACGTCACTCTCGAACACACGCTCAACTCATCGCTTCCCATTTACGTTGCGCTTGAGGGCCTGGCATTCAAGTTCTGTCAGCAGTGTCATCAGCGTGACTCCGATCCATATATTCACTTTCTTTGGAATATTTATTGAGCGGTAGGTTCTTGATTCATTCTTTCCCACAGTTTCTTGGTACTTATTCTTTTTGGCCATCTCATCTTCAAAATATCGAGACAGTTGCTGATAAAAGTTTGTAGTAGCCAGTTGGAAATGTTTTTCGTGACACGCTAAGTTTCTGAACTAAAGAGAAGCACTGAAAGACTTAATATTGGTGTAGACTTACTCTGTTGAAACCATCAGCATTCAACAACGAAATGGGAGTAAAAATAATTTTGTCTGATTTTTCTTATAATTTGAAAATACAAGCCATAAAATAATGCTGGATTTTAGCTTTTAGATCACTATGAAGCTTGGATCACAATTCGAATAAAATCTGCCTTTAATTCTGAGAAGAATTAATTTTTTTGATTTTTTCTTCTTAACGCATATGGACAAGAACCAGGAGAAATGCAGATATTACCATATAGTGCTGAAGAGCCTTATTTATGATACATAAATTCATAGAAGGACTGAAAAGCCACAATAAAAGGTACTTTTAACATAGTTTTATTATTACTTATTTATTAATTCCATCACGTTCTCAGTGGAACATAGGACTTCAAGCTAGAGGCTTGAAGTTTCTGTAGCAGTGTTTATGTTTACAGGATGGGTTGCTAGCCTCATGCCTAACCCTTCCTTTTTACCAGCTTTTTATTTCTGGCTTAGCGAGGGAAAGGAGTGCGTTGGTCGGGGATTGAACTCCGGACCATGTGCATGGTCGGCGAGCCTCCTGACTGCTGTGTCACCGACGCACAGACATAGTTTTATGGTTTTGTGAAAGGCTTTGCATGAAGTCCCATTGAGGTAAGCTTCTGAAGCCGAATGTATCCTACCCAAACGTTTTTGAGATATTTTTTGTTGAGTTCTAGTTATTTATTTTTTGTGTACATGAATTTCCTTAAAGGACTCATCTTTTATAGGGGAGCATAAAGTCTATAAATGCTGTTGTGGTTTAAAGAGGTTTTATATTCATTTAACTGGTAACATTCTTTATTTCTGAGGGAATACACAAGATAAAGGTGACAAAAAAGGTGTGGAGCGAGTTATGTTGGCCGTTGCTCTAGGAACTTGATTCTTCGTGCTCAAGAGCATATCCGACTATGGCTAAGTAAAGGTGTAGTTAAAACCATTAACAGCTCGATTTTAGACCACGTGGTGCAAACCGGTCACAAAGCCAGCGTAGAAGAGTCCTTCTCTATAATATACCGAGTGCCTAACAAACTGCCAAAATCGTCGTAGCACCGCATTCTCCAAACAGCAGAGGCTATTGCAATTCGCCTCAAACAACCAGCGCTCTGTGTCCAAAGGAAACAAGTCCAGCCCCTACTACTGCCCTGGCCCTCAGTAGAGACTATAAACTCATGAATTTGTACTATTACCTTTCCTAATTCTTCTGACATTCAGTTTATTTTATGTTGATGCTGTTCAGCTGTAATTTATCAATATTATTGATTTGATGTTATTTAAACATTAATGTCGTTCATAAGACTAATTCATTCATTCATTATAATGTATATATAACTGTAGAACCTGATGATGAATTTATCGAAAAGAGTACTCTTTGTTCCGTGTCTATTCTTTATAACAAAGCTTTAAAACTTTCAACTTAGTCAGACTGTCGGTTGCTTTGATGTTTACGCACGTGGACGACACTTCCGTTATCTGCAATAAGGATGTAATACTTGGTGATCTCTTGTTTGCATTCAACAACTACCATCCTCCCTTACAATTTGACTTAGAAAATAAATATGAACAAAGCATTCCCTTTCTTGATGTGTTCATCAGTATGCATAATAACGCATCGTTCAAAAGATCCATCCAACGGAAATGTACATGGAATGGATAACTAACTGATTTTATAGTTAGCCGCCTATCTCCAGGAAAAGAAGCTCGATTCATTCGCTCTGCTTTAGGATGAGAATTATTTGTACTTATTTGACTTCGCTGACTCAGAACTTTCTTTCCTCAAAGTCATGTTGGCAGAAAACGGATATCCGAACAGATTTATTGAGAAAAACAAGGAAGATTAGCAAAGAAAACTATATTTCGGATTCAATGGTAAACAAGCTTCAGATGTGCTCAAGAACTGTCTCTCTTAATCGGTCAGTAAGGCGTTCTTTGCTGCAAAACTACACATGAACTTCACCAGCCGTAAGTTGTTCCCTGTTTTTGTAAAAGATAAGCTCCTGCGTCTGGTCTCCTTTATGTGAATCTGTCATTTCATCTGCTCTTGTGGAACAAGTTATATTGGGCGTAGCCAGCCAGGATATACGAGAACATAATCCAGCATGGTTTTATAAGGGGGAAATGAAGGATGTGAGAAGCCCTATTCTAGGGCACTCGATTGCCTACTTCCACTCTACCAACCCAAACCAGAATTTTAACATCACCCGTAGAATGCATGCTTAATTAACGTGTTTTATTAGTTCTAAACTTCTAAAGATAGCGGAAGGCTTCGGTATTCCTAAATTCAGGCTATATCTTTTTATGTAAAAGAAGTATGTACAGTCTCTATATGTACCCTGGTTGTAGAGGGATAAACATTTATTCATTTTGTTCATTTAGTTAATCTGTGTAACTTTCCCTCATTGCTACGATTAATATTATCACTGTTACTATTGTTATTATTCTGACTTTGATCTGTTCCTGTATTACTTCACAACACCTATACACTTCATGAACCAGTACACTGCGCTCACTGAAGCTGGTGTCCCTCAAGGTGCTGTACTCTCCCCACTTCTCTTTTCTTTCTTTCTACATGACTTACCATCTTCAAATGACATTAATTTTGTCAAATATGCTGACGACCTGACTGTATCTTTGCCTGTCAAATGTCAAAGTGACTGCTCTAAACTTAATGGCTTTCTGTCAGAAATCAGCCAGTGGTCCAAGGAAAATGGTCTTACCCTAAACCCCTCCAAATGCCAAACGGTCAATTTCACCTTTAGGTATAAATCCGACCTAAACAAACTGGTTGGCTCTCACGAGGTATGCAACATAGACGGCACTGAAATAGAAACCAAATCGGAAATTAAATACCTAGACGTCATTCTATCTGCTGATCTCTCCTGGTCGTCTTATATCTTGACGATTTCTAAGAAAATATTCCGTCTTACCTTCTACATCAAGAAGTTAAAACATTCTGGTATAACCCAACCCTTACTCCTACAATTCGTTAACTCTCGCATTCTGCCTATTATTCTCTATTGCTCCGCCTAAGTTTTCCGGGCTACTGAAGAAAGACTATAACATATTACGCAGAATGTTAAAAGTTGTCAGCAGGGTAAGCAACGTGCCACTCAATCAGCTTGTTAATATTCTGATCGACAGGCACATGGACTCATGTGAAAAATGAACCAAATCCATTTTATCTAGCTCACACCACCATCTTCATTCACAACTCTCCCCTTGCATCTCATCAGGTAAAACCAGAAGGCTATACAGAAAACTATATGCTCGCATTAGCAAGTACATAAACTCAACCATACCCTACTTAGCTCGTGTTCTGTACGATAAAGAAAGCATTAGGCGTGATACCTATAACTTATTAAATAGTCAGTAATACAACTGGATCTCGTCTTTCCAACTCACATCATCAATAGGTACAACATTTTCTTTCTTTCTTTTCCTTTTCTCTCTCTCTTTTTCTGCTATGTGCTGCTTTGTTTCTTTCTCTCGCTTACACCAGTAAATATGACAGCTCCTACTTTTCTAACACCTTCAAACACTGTTCAGCTTTACCTTTGCTACCGACATGCCAATATGTTGTTGTCATAATGACCTGAGATTTCCTTAATCTATGCAGAATTCTATTTATTGATAATGTACTAACTGGATGCAATACTGTAGTAGAAAATGCTGAGAATTCCATTCTGTATCACAAGTACTGTTTTGGAATAAAGCAAATTATTATATATGACACTATTTATTTTTACGAAATGACCACGGATTGATGTCAGTTAGAGAACCATTGAAAATCAGCATTAGAGTAATGGACAGCTGTTTCATCCTAGTTTGGGAATCATCGGCAGTACGCACCCACCGTCATGGTTCAAACCCAGGACCTTCCTATTAAAAGGTAAGCTCGCATACCATTCAGCCACTGGGACCCGATTCAATGGCTCATGAATTCTAACTTCTGCCGATTCGTGATTTACCGCGACCCCAACCATTGCTGTAGGTGGGACATCCATCCTCACACGTGACATCTGGATTGACCTCACTGTTCACTCCAGGAAACCCCATCCTGTAGCAAGTCACTAGCGAGCATCAGATCAATTATAATCACAAACATTTTAATTGCATTTCACACTATTATTACTATTTTAAGTATTCACACCTTTGAGTAATTTGGTCGATGGTGAATAGCGGTAAAATACAAGATGTGTATTTCGTCCTATCCGGGACCCGTCACTGAATGTATCTGCACACCCCAGTGTGGCTGGAACCTAGTACCCATCGTTTTCAGACAGCAGAACTTTACCCACTAATCCAGTTTGGCCGCCAGAACCACCTCTTGTACAAGGGATGTTAGTTATTATTTAATTCAATCACTCCAAGTTGAGTCTACTGTTATTGCCATTCTATTATGTTCGACTAAGTGTCTCTTTGACTACTTAAAATGTAAATCGATTATTAGTGAGTACTGAATCACTTTCCATTTGGCGGGCATTTATGTTTAGAAGTGAAACAAATTGTAATAATAACATTGATCCCAATCGCTTTATTCTGAAAAGTTTTCTTTAAATACGATAAACAATTTTCAACTTGTTTTGTTGCGGAGTATTTACTCCTTGTACAAGATTTTCAAGTAATACAATAATGGACAATGCATCACTTCAGGCAATATTGATTATTCCATCTGCAACATGCTGTATTATTCTACAAAGTTTTTTCTCCCATTTTCTTCAAAATATTCGTAGCGGTAGGTTGAGATATTTTTTTTTTCAAAATATGCGTGATGAGAGTAGATTACAATTCATGAACGTAGTTAGATGGGCAAAACAGTATGAAATGCAGTAAATATGATATCGGTAGACCAGTGATTTAAACAAGCCGCCAGGTAATTTAATCATTTGAAAGTCTCCTGCAGACTTTCCTTTTTCCACTCTTATTATTTAAAAAACTATGTTTTCAGTAATTAAACTGGCCATTGCATCCTATAAAAAATCTAACGATTCAGGCGTTCATGAAGCTACTGCTGAATGGGAATTGAAAAATGCATTATTGATTTTAGTATCAAACTTGGGCACTGTGGTAGAGTATAACTCCATTATAGATAAGACTTTATTTTAATAACTCACAAAGTGTCACACAGTAATATTAACTGATGACCACGCTTTGAGCACAAACTATTGCTCATAATCATATCAAGTCTATATGATATGATTATGAAAAATGCATATTCGAGATTTTCTTTTTCTAATAGACTGTAGTAGCTTTCAATTCCTGAGAATATAGCAGACGGTATAAAAATATAGAATTATGTGGTAGGCAAGTGTTTATCAAAAATGTGCCGTAATGTTCTTAATATAACCAGTTTTAAATGTGTTGTGTGGTTGAAACTGAAGTTTGATATATGCAAATCATATGGTCTGTGTTATTTTTATTGAATTAGAATGATACTACTGTATTTATCTAAGTAGTGTAACGGAAACTACAAAAATATTCACGCCTACAGTTCTTAACTATAAATGCAAACTAAAAACCTTTTATCGCATAAATAAGACATTTTAGTCAGTTTATTCACAGTGTCAGTTATCTGTAATTAAATGACCGGTGTTGTTACCAATTTTATATCAGTAGTCGTTAGTAAAAATTAAGAAGAAAGTCACCTAATTTAACTGCAAATACTGTGGCATTTAAAAAAAGAAATTAAGAGGGTATTACCACAAAGAAATTTTGAAAATTCACAAATAGAATTACTAAATTGGTTAGCTTTCTAATTTGTTCTGATTATAGAAACCAAAAAAATTATGTTCACTACTCACGTAATTGTGTCTTTCATCCCCATTTTATTTTTACATCATTACCTGAAAAAAGTTTCTTAAATTGTCTCAGCAGTAGTCATCTTAACCCCACATGATATATATTTAGAACTATTCAGCGGTTACGTAATTAGTGATAAAAATATCTCGCAGTTACGAAATGTGTGTATTAATAGACATAAATGTCTGAGTTGCAGTACTAAATAAGGCAAACGTGTAGTTTATTATGCGACTGGTAATTGATGCAGTGAAGAATTTTTAGCTGATTTTTTATTTTTCTGTCTCAAATACACAAGGGCTTAATAAAAAGACTTTTATTTATCAAAATAATATAAAATGAATTCCTTCTCATCAAAGTAAAACTGCTAGCTGACTTCATTTAAGCTACAAACTCTCTTAATAAGTATGCTGTTCAATTGTAATGAATATTTTCTGACTAAGACTTTTGAAGTATAGTGAAGAGACATGGTGTCTTATTTGGGAATGAATTTCTAGTACAAGCGCATTCTTGCTGTCCTTAAAACTGAAGTGAAGTGTAGTACTTGTGTGTGTGTGTGTTTCTTTTTGTCACAAAATGAGGTGTATCGGTGGCACAGCAGTTAGGACGCTCGCCAACCATGCACATGGTCTGGGGTTCGATCCCTGTCCGACGCACTCCTTTACCTCGCTAACCCGGTAGTAAGACTGGTAGAGAGAGAAGGTTGGACATGAGTCTAGCATCCCCATCCTGTAAAAATAAACGCCACTGCTACAGAAACTTTAAGCCTCTAGCCTAAAACCCTATGTTCCACTGGGAACGTGAAGGAATAAAAGAAACAAGTTTACTCTTCAGATCATATTTTACAAAAATAAAACTTGAATTTGAACAAAGCAAAAATAAATAGTCTGTGCAGAATAAGAATCTTTCGGAACAAATAAATCAGGTTTTAAACATTTGATAACTACCGCTTCGGAAAATTTGTGCAGAGGTGAGTTATACTGCCTTTAAATAATCTTGAGGAGTTTCACAATGTGCATCTCATGAGCGGTATCAATTAGATTTCTGCCAACAGCATTATTCAAAGCATCTGTTCCCATGAGAAGTAAGCTTTTCTCGTAAATGTTCAGAGAATCTAAGATATACCCTTTTTTCTGTTCCCCAAAAATAACTGCTACCGCAGATGCATGTTGACCTTTTTACACAATTAAAATTAACAAAAGAAGGGAGTCTATTAGACTTTGCTTGCACCAACGACTATGTTGTTCGATAAAGGGGAATCAACTTGACTGCGGGATATGTTCTGACAAGAGAAGTATTCAGTCTTCTGTTGATCATTACTGCAGTATTATCGCCTTCTGAATCAGTCTGAATCAAAATACGTCTTTCATTTAATGTAGTTTGTTTTGCACTTAGATTTCCAAATCCTCCAATTACTAGCTCAATTCTCGAGCGCTTGGTGAACTCAGGTCACGTAGCTCAACCAGAGTCGTCTTTCAAAATCATCTACAAGGTGAGGCCAAATGGTACGAAGGGTGTCAGCTTTCGGCTTTTGTGTATGGCAGAGGCGCTGGCAATTTTTCAATACAACCTCGAACTCTGTATACAGTAAAATTTGTCCAGTCTCTTATTCTACCTTGGTCTTAACCTCTTTACTAGTCGTTCCCTGTAAAAAAATTTTGGTTTTTTCTTTTTTTAAAATTTTACTTTTAGTTTGTTTTTGCTTAAACAATTAATTCACTATTATCACTCTCATTTACTCCTTTTGTACATTTTCACACCCTCTTTACACTTCTTAAATTGACACTCAACTACCTTTATTCTCACTCAATAGCAATTTTAAACTTATCAGATTTCTATCTTTGTACCGTTGAGTACCAAGGAATTTACAACTATTAATTGTTTACTTCTAAAGCCACTTCCGAGTAATTATATCAGTTATGTCACCTAATATTACTTAATAATAGACCACTGTATAATTTTGTTAAGTATAAATACGACTGTACAGCCTTTGAAGATGATTTCGTCGATAAAGAAAATTTTCTTCGCTGAATGTGTCTTTTATTTTCTTCCATACTTGCTGATGAATTTCTACGGGTAACTATTACTTTTTCAAAATTTTCTCAAAGTTCAGCAGTTCTTCCCCTGGTTTTTCAGTGGAGCATATTCTTATGGCTGTACAAAAGAAATCTGACCAATGCCTTTCTATAGCCTTTCAAAAGCTACCTAAGTATAAGTATAGTTCATCACGTGAGGATTTGCAGACTTCCATCTTCTAGGCGTTTCATGATAATGTCAAGAAAATGGAAATTTCCATCAATTTCATATGCCATTGTGAAGCCACTATTTTCATGCGTGTCATTGAACATTTGAAGTAGGTGACAGGCATGTCCTTCATCACCGCACATTACGAAAGTAACATCAACATATCAACAGCAGGTGGTTATTTCATAGATTGGCACCCCTCAACTTTGTTATCTCAAGATTAAACATGAAGATATCTGCTAGCAATGATACTAGTGTACTCCTTAAAACTACACCATTTATTTGACTTTAAACGGTGAACCGCACTGGCAAAGGTAGCAGTTTGGACAGCTGGTATATAATATTTACTGTTTATAAATTGGAGTCTTTATGGATATGGAAGTTACATCAAGTGTCACCATAAGCTCATTTGAAACGTTCAAGTTGTTTAGGTTTTCGGAAAAAAATGGGATGAGTGTTTCACTGTTTATGCAGATGTTCGTTGACAAATGGGCGCCAACTTCTCTGAAAGCAAACGAGCTGCCTTTTGGTGAAGTGAGGGGATCCCATGAAGTATAGATCCCCTGAAGACATCTTACCTGTGTAGTTTTGTCAAGCCATGCACATAAGGCATAGGAGACTCATGAGATTTTAAATCGTTGTAAGTACTGTCGTCAATAAATTTCCTTTCAAGAAGATCTCTCAATAAATTTGCGATGTGCTTCTCAATCTCATCAATCCTGAATTTGTTCGAATTTTCTACTCTAAACCTCAGCGGGTCATTCAAAATACATTTAGTCAAGTGATAAAGCATCAGAGATTGTACTGATAGACAAGATAGACTACATTATCAAGACAAAATAAATGGTGGCCTCTGCATGAAAACATTTATTTTTGGTTAGAGGGTTTCATCATGAGCTGAAATTGGTTAGAGAACCATTGAGAAATCAGCTGGGAGTACTGGATAGATGTTTCGTCCCACTTTAGGACTCTTTATCAGTACACACCCACAAACAGGGTTCGAAGCCACGACCTTCTGGTTACAAGGCTAGCGAGCTCGTAGACCATGAAGTCACTGGGACCCGATCCAATGGCCAGCCCATGAATTCCAACTTCTGCCAATTCACGACATAGTGCGACCGCTGGCCAATCGGTCGGTCGGTTTTCGACATAGAACATTGCACATATGTGCGGCAGTTCAAGTCGCCACACTCCATGTAGCACACTAAGGAAGAGAAGAAAGTAGGAGAGATGCATAATATAGACAGTAAACAGAGGTGTGAGACAAAGGAATAGTAATAACGAAGAATAAAACAGTTTCATTGGAAATCATACGTCACAAGGAGTGGATGCATCTGCGCCACTGAGAACGATTTTGAGCCATATCAGCGATTGTCTCCATCCATTGGTTTTTACTGTCCCAAGGGCCCCAACCAGGAAGCCAGTCTACACCTTCCTAGGTGGCTTAGACTAACAGTTGTAGATTTCATTGACTGGTGCCATGTTTTGATTTGACCGCCGGTAGCTCTTTTCCAGCCTGGCCCTATATCAGCTAACACTGCCCATCGAGGAAGGCAATGACTAGGCATACGTAACACATGTCCTAACCATCTCAGTCGATGTAATTTCACAGTCTCATCGACTGATTTCCTCGCCTTACCTAGCACTCGACCGAAGCATAACCTCAATAATACTCACCTTATTATACCACTTCACGCGGGAGATAGAACGCAGACACCTATGATCTAAGACAGCTAATCTTTTCATGTCTTCCGCTCTCAATGGCCAGGTCTCACAGCCATAAAGGAGGACGGAGCCAATGTCTTTGGCGAGTATTCGTCCTCATCATCCTTCATCTAATTTCATAAAATGGAATAGGCGTGTGAAATGACACCTGACTTAAAATAAAAGAGGTTCACTTAGAGACATAACTCAGTTTCGAAAATATTTATTACAGATATGGCAAAATTTGTGTGCTAAATCAGGACAAAAAGAGATGTTTGGGAATTTCAAAGCAATACATGCTTAAGTCTAATAATTACATTTATGATACTTCCTATAATTTTACTTACTGTTATTAGAATCTTTACCAGTTGCATTTGGTTTCACTTATATGTCAAATGACATAACTATTTACCACACGCTGACTCTTGTTATATTTGTTGTTGTTCTAATTGCTATTTATGGTATTAATCAGATGGCACAGTGTGATCTAAACAACTTTGGTTTCTGTAGGTTCCTTTGGTGAAACTTCAGCCTCGAACTGTGTAATTTTCATTTGCGAATTTCATTTCTTGTATTTCAAGTCCGCTGAAATAGCTAGTCTGAATATGAGTGATTTCAACTCGTTTAGCTGTCTGGCACACACTGCTGATCAGCTGAGTCATAATCGAGTGACCAACAAATCAAGTGACCTACGAACCAACACTTAAATATCGATGAGATGCTCACTGGCGACTGGCCCTATTCAGGTAGGTAGTTATCTGGGGTTCTAGTGGGAAGTCGTGACCAGTAGGGTACAGCAGGTCGAGTGTGAGGACAAATACTCGCCGAAGACATTGGCTAGTGGTCGCGCTATGTCGTGAATTGGCAGAAGTTGGAATTCATGGGCTGGCCATTGAATCGGGTCCCAGTGACTTCATGGTCGACAAGCTCGCCTTGTAACCAGATCTTGGGTTCGAACACCGTGATGTGTGTGCGTACTGATGAAGAGTCTCATAGTGGGGCGAAACAGCTGTCCAGTACTCCCAGCTGGTTTTCCAATTAATCTCTAACTAATGTAAGCTCATGATGTCATCCTGTAACCAATTAATCGAGTAAAATGGCAGTCAGGTATTTCGATCACTTCTGATATCACTAACAAACACTAGGTAGTATATAGTACAATATACCATTCTATTTAGTGAATGGTATGTCATATTCATGAGAGTTGAAAAGTCTAATTTTATATCTCAGTATTTTTCTATAATTCAGTATACAGTGATTGATCCAATGTAACATTTTGCTTATTGAAATTTAATCAAATCAACACAAAGGAAGATATTTCTAATTTAATTGAAGAAACCATACAGTTATATAAAACACACTGATTTCATACTACGTTTAGATTAAAATTAAGGTCCTAGGTTTGATTACCAGTTTGGTTGTGGATGTATACTGCTGAACAATCCCCCAAAAACGGGTGAAACATCTATCCACTTCTCAGTGGTTCTCTAACCGAGGTCAGTTCGTGTTCAATCTTGAAATCAAAAGAGTAATTAAAAATTAGCCTAGTGCCTAGTCCAGTAGCTGTCCAGAAGTTATCGAAAAGAATATTCTTTGTTCAGTAACCATTCTTTTGAATAAATAATTGTTCAGTGTTTTAAATGTACTTGAAAAAGCAGATGTCAATGGAAGTGAACACTGAACGTTGGTTCATTGGCCTTGGTCGCCATTGGCGGGCAACTCGAAGGCGTGAATAGTTCAATCGTGTACAAGCTGGAAGAAGATGGAAGAATACGAATAACTGCACAGCATATTCATTGTAAAACATTTGTTTACATACTATGTACTAACCACGATTTTAATTGCCAAATAATACAACTTCCTTCTTACAAACACTGGTGTTTTAGAGTTAAAGTCGAGAATGAGTCGTGGTAATTATCCGTTCGGAACGTCTTCGTAACAATAAGAACTTAGTTTTAAGTTCCTTGACGGCAGGTTTTAGAGGTTGTGAACCACTCTTATAACACTAGTACTACAAGGTTACCTCACAAGCTGCTGAAAAGTAATATATTAAAAATGATATTCATCAACAACCTGTTTCAGTGTCTTGTTGTCGCATAGACTGGAACATTGCTAATGAGAGCAGTTCTGATCAAATATTTACAATAACTGACAAGAGGAAACAGTTCAAAACAAGTGTTCTTATTGTCACACAAAATCCAAGACTTACAAGCGAAAACCCACAAACTGGTCGAAGAAGCAGCCAGAGAAGACAGGACTCCAGGTGAACATAGACAAGACGGAGGTTATGAAAATAAACAACCAACAACAACAACAGCAGCAACAACATCCACCGCCAATCACCATCAACGAGAGGGATTTGAAAGAGGTAACTTCATTCACTTATCTAGGGAGCATTGTCTCAGCCACAGGAGGAACAGACGACGATGTCAAATCGAGAATCGGGAAGGCGAGAAACACATTCATCAACTTGAAACCAATCTGGAAATCTTCGTCACTCCTCAGCATCAACAACAAAATTCGGATTTTCAATACAAACGTCAAGTCAGTCAGTTCTTCTATACGGATCAGAAACTTGGTGGGTCACAAAGAATATTTCCAACAGCCTGTTGCAGACCTTTATCAACATCTGTCTTCGTTCTGTACTGAATATCAGATGGCCGGAAAGAATCAACAACAAGAAACTATGGGAACAAACAAAACAAGAGCCAATCGCCCAACAAATATGCAGGAGAAAGTGGAGATGGATTGGACACTCGCTGAGGAGGCCGCTGGGTGACATCGCGCGTCAGGCCAGTGCTCGAGTGGAACCCGAAAGGGAAGCGGCGAGTGGGACGTCGAAAGGTGACATGGAGGAGAACGTGTGAAGAGGAGCTGAGACAGGGTGGATTAACATGGATGCAGGTGGAAAGTACAGCAGATGACAGAAGCAAGTGGAGACGTGCAGTTGAAGCCCTATGTTCCACTAGGAACCCAAGGGAACAATAATAATAATAAATAATAATAATTCTTATTGTTCACAAGGGACTGACACAAACAACTGACACTCATTTATTTCATTTGAGAATAAGCTGTTTTGTGAATCTTGAGTTGTCTCCATTGACCTTACTCTAGTCAAGCACTCATGAACTGTGAAGTAAACTGGGAGACTGAAACGTTATCATCTGAAACTAAGAATACGTGAGTCAGAAAAAGAATTACTTCTCGGATATCCACTTCAGAACGGTACAGTCATTTAGGGGTATACAAATACAGTGTTACTTGAGAACGAAAGTTGACGGCTACTTTCAGTCTGTGACAGAGTTGATCAAAGTTTATGAGAAATAGTAATGTATGAAAAATTCTGAATAATCCAGCGTAACCGAAAGGGCTTGCGAGTAATTAGTTAAGTGATGAATAATCACTAGGGAATCTATCTCATATGCACCGAAGATACACCGAGTACAGAATTTGGATCCTGCAGAAACACTCTAATCAAAAATGGATATTCAGCCACTTCCATCAACGAATACACAAAGAGAAAGGTCGATGTCTGACTAAACCTGGATGTGTTAGAGAAATTACTAATTGTTAATCTGAAATTCTAGGTGGGTGCAATTAGTGAAGTTTTTCGAAGCTATCTGTTGAGATGAATTTCAAAAATATTCGTCGTCTCATGCCTGCTCCTAATCTTCACCACACTTGCGCACTTGTTAACCAGAACATCGAGGATTAGATCCTGCTGTTGGTGACTTCAGTGTGCATTTACTACTTCACCTGGTCTTGTGAAGTTAAGTACATAGACCTTACCAGCAGGACACTGTCAAGATGTGCCCATGAAAACCTACCAATGTCTTTGTGTAAAGAGAACGCAGAATATTTAACAGCTCAGTTCTTGAGGACATTATTACTTCTGGTCGTGCAGCATCAACAGAGACTTCGTTTGGAGTTATACATAAATTAAGAAAGAACTCCGTTCCCATCTTCTTCATGCCACTGAAGTCCCTTGATTTCCATAAGGGAAAAGTTGGAATTGATGTTTTTTCATATTTTTTTGATTACAGCTTGATTCCACACTGTATTTTTTGGTACAGGTATGGAATTTTCAGCATGTGATATTGGTAGTCCAAATTTCGCAGGTTGACCATAGATATCAGATGTGCATGGTCGGCGAGAGTCCTAACCGCTGTGCCGCCGATTGTGGCCTTAGTGTCAACTTTAGCTTCCTGAATTGTTGTACAATGAAGTCTGTGTAGTCCTTTTACTTTTTGTTTCTGTAACCCATCTTCAGTCCTTTGTTCCCCAAGTGATTATTTGTCATTCAACTAAATAGTCGTAAACCCTCTAGAGTAAATCAGATTATCCACAATTTCCCATACACTGCTATTTCTCACATACTTTGAATTATTTTGTCACTAATTGACAGTAGTAATATATGACTTTTTTTGCCCATTAACACTGTAAATATAATCACTCCGAAATGACTTTACAGTTTTGAGCTGCAGTTAGCAATAGAGATCTGTTCGCTGACATATTTTTTCTCAATTACGTCACATGGCAATTTCGAACTAATGTAATAGAGCCAAATAGTAATCAGCCACAAAATAAGAACTTCATATCTTCAGTTGAAAGGCTATTCAAAAATATGCCAAGTGTAGATATTAGTGGTACCTGACTGATAGAATTCAGTCTGCACCAAAGAAAGGACTAGAAACATCACACTAGTTACTGACTAGTGTCCAATCAAAGCATCCACTACGGTCCTACATGAGGTCAGTGGCGAGCCCGAATAGCTCAGTGGTAATGTCTCTGACTGCAGCACTCACTAGGTGACGCGGGTTTGAATCTCAGGAGGGACATGAGTTCCTTCAAGGCTGCAGATACGCCTTGCTGACTAGTGAGTGCAGACTAGCACGAAACCTAGGTCTAAGGCTTCCTGCCGATTGCCTCCAACCATCTGATATCATCAAATCAATGTGCACCATGATGGCGAGCAACTTAGAATGCTGGCTACATTGCAAACCTGACTGATGGAATTCAGTCTGCACCAAAGAAAGGACTAGAAACATCACACTAGTTACTACTGTCCAATCAAAATATTAGTGGTACGTTCAGTAAATTATTATTATTTTGTGTTCCAAGCGCAACATAAGGCTTCAAGCTTGACCTGTGAGGCTTCAGTAGCACTGATGGATTTTTGCGGCATGGGGCTGCCAGCCTCATGTCCTACCTTCCTTCTTTACCGGCCTTTCTACCGGCTCAGGTTTAGGAGTGCTCTGGACGGGAATCTTATCCCAGACAAGTGTCCTGCCACTAAACCACCAACGCACTTGCTTAATAAAACAAAGTGTGAAACTTCCTGAATCATGCTAATATCTTACATAATTTTTAATAGTCAGCATTTTTGATATTACTAAAGGGTTATATTCGAATGCGTGATCTTTAAGTTTAGTTTTTATACACGAATGTTACGTGATATTCGCTAGTTCCGCTACAGAATAAGAAATATTTAAACGGCGGTCTAACATTACAAAAGCTTGAAGACTTACAGGCGAAAACCAAAAATTTGGTAGAATAAGAAGTAGAAGAAGAGAAGACAGGGATTCAAGTGGACATTAAAAAGACCAAGGTGATGAAGACAACTAACCAACAACTACGAGTGCCAATCACTATTCGTAGGAGGTTACTTCTTCCTCTTATTGAGAGAGCATCATTTCAACTATCGGTGTCATGAATGAGAACGTCAAATCCAGGATCGGAAAGGCCAAGGCAGACATTCGTCACTCTGAAATCATTTTGGAAACCTACTGAAAACAGCATAAGGAACAAGATTCAGACTGTCAACACCAATTTTAATTCTATCACTTCTATGATATGAGTCAAGCATGTAGTACGTTTCAATAAGACTGCAAATTCTCATTAAAAGCTGCCTTTACTGCCTTCATGATGAAGGTCGGATGGCCTATCGGAAAGAATAAGTAATAAGAAACTCTGGCGATGAACCAATCAATAGTCTACTGCTGAACAGCTATTCATAAGAAAATGGAATTTTCAAAAGAATAGACACTGAACAAAGAGAACTCTTTTCGATAAATTCATCATCAGGCTCTACAATTATATATACATTATAATGAATGAATGAATTAGTCTTATGAACAACATTAATGTTTAAATAACATCAATTCAATAATATTGATAAATTACAGCTGAACAGCATCAACATCAAATAAACTGAATGTCAGAAGAATTAGGAAAGATAATGGTACAAATTCATGAGTTTATAGTCTCTACTGAGGGCCAGGGCAGTAGTAGGGGCTGAGGCTATTGCAATTCGCCTCAAACAACCAGCGCTCTGTGTCCAAAAGAAACAAGTCCAGCCCCTACTACTGCCCTGGCCCTCAGTAGAGACTATAAACTCATGAATTTGTACCATTATCTTTCCTAATTCTTCTGACATTCAGTTTATTTGATGTTGATGCTGTTCAGCTGTAATTTATCAATATTATTGAATTGATGTTATTTAAACATTAATGTTGTTCATAAGACTAATTCATTCATTCATTATAATGTATATATAATTGTAGAGCCTGATGATGAATTTATCGAAAAGAGTTCTCTTTGTTCAGTGTCTATTCTTTTGAAAATTTTAATGGGCATTTTTAATCAATTAAAATGTTGTGAGCCGCCTGTAGCGTTGAAGGTTCTCAATGAGTACCTGAAGTATAACGCTAAGCTCAAGGAAACAAAGGCTACATTGGATTTCATTAACAATTGCATCGAGTTAAATCACTATCCTAAAGTTTATTACAAGTCTCTACGTCGAAGCAGAGTTCATCCCAATAGGAAAACGCTGAAACGATACGCACTAAACCAAAAAGACTCTTTATCTACTTTCATTCGAGAGAATGAAATGAATATCGCTCGCAGGCAATATGCGGTAGATGAACTGTCAGAAGATCTTCGAACGCCTTTCATGGAATACGTTACCCAAGTTAGTGAACGGAGAGCACAGAAGAAGCAGATAGAGCTCATGAAAGGACTTGAAAGGAAGCCAGAGGCTGGTAAATTTCCAGCAGATCCTAAAAAGTACGTCTACAATTATAGTAGTGTTGAATTAAATAAGGTGCAACTTGAAGTACTTTCACTTGGCCTTCGATTTTGTGACAGACCGAAACGAGTTAATTACTTAGATACTGATATTGAATTTGAAAACCTATTTGGTCAAACAAGAGATCTAGCTCCATCATCCACCTTCGAACTAGAATGCTTCAAATCCAGTCTAGTGGATTGTTGTTATCAGTACAAAAACCTCAAATGCGACAGTAAAAGTTTCTTGACAAAGGAACACAGAGAAGAACCAAAAAGACTGATAAATGATGAGAGACTGATAATCACAAAGCCGGATAAAGAGTCAGGAGTAGTCCTTCTTGATAGAAATGACTATATTAAAAAGATGAAGGATATATTGAAGGATACACAGAAGTTTCAAAAACTTGAGGAGAAGAAAGATTTCAGTAACAAAATAGAGAATGAATTAACCGGACGTTTGAAGAAACTAAGGGAGGAGCAGATAATTTCGGAAAGCTTATATGAAGAAATCAGACCAACGGGCACGTATATGCCAAGATTGTATGGCCTACCTAAAGTGCATAAACCAGGGGTACCGTTAAGACCAATACTTGATACGCAAAATTCGCCCTACCATGCTCTAGCTAGATGGTTAGTAAATATTCTCAAACCATTGCATGAGAAGATAGTGAAATATAGCGTCAAAGATGTATTTGAATTCGTAGACAAAATAAAAGATATTAATATCAAGGACAAAATCATGATATCTCTGGACATAACATCGTTATTCACAAATGTACCTCTAATAGAAACAGTTAATTATATATGTGAACAAGTGGACAAGCATTCGATAAACATTGGAATCCATATTGAAATCCTAAAAGAATTGATATTAAGATGTACCATGAATGTAAACTTCAAATTCGACGGCACGCTTTACAGACAAGTGGACGGGGTGGCAATGGGCTCCCCATTAGGTCAAATTCTGGCTGATTTCTTTCTAAGTGAGCTAGAAAATGGACCTCTGAACAACCTTATCAGTAAGCTCTCATTTTATTGCCGATATATGGATGACACCTTTATTCTTTGTGATAATGCTTCCTATAGGACTACAATAATTACTGAATTCAATGAAGTACATCCGGCTATGAAATTCACATGCGAGGAGGAATCCCAAGACAGAATTGCCTTCCCCGATGTCCTACTTACAAGAAAACCAGACGGAAGCATAAAAAGAAATTTACATAGAAAAAGTACTTGGACGGGACAATATACACACTTTCATAGCTTCGTTCCCATCAAATACAAAAGGAATTTGGTGAAGACCCTTAGCCACAGAGTTAGAGCTATATGCTCTGAAGAAGTAATTAAAGATGAATTAAACATTGTATATGATACTTTAATTGAAAATGGTTATCCTGACAAGTTTATCAAGAAACATATGACGAAGAAGGCCGAAAAAGACGACCCACTATCTGTAAACAAGAAGCCCCTTTATATACGACTACAATTCAAGGGCGATAAACCAAGTGAGTTAATTACAAAGTAATTAAGAAAAGCAGTTCAAAGGACTTTTAATGCTGGCGAACTACACATCTTATTCTGTACAAGACCAATGGTGCTACCTCGACTGAAAGATGAAGCACCTAGACTGGCCACTTCAAATTGTGTTTATCAATTCAACTGCGCTTGTGGAGCGAGTTATGTTGGCCGTTGCTCTAGGAACTTGATTTTTCGTGCTCGAGAACATATCCCACTATGTCTAAGTAAAGGTGTAGTTAAAAGTATTAACAGCTCGATACTAGACCATCTGGTGCAAACCGGTCAGAAAGCCAGCGCAGAAGAATCCCTCTCCATAATATACCGGGTGCCTAACAAACTACCAAAATCGTCGAAGCACCGTATGCTCCAAACAGCAGAGGCTATTGCAATTCGCCTCAAACAACCAGCGCTCTGTGTCCAAAAGAAACAAGTCCAGCCCCTACTACTGCCCTGGCCCTCAGTAGAGACTATAAACTCATGAATTTGTACCATTATCTTTCCTAATTCTTCTGACATTCAGTTTATTTGATGTTGATGCTGTTCAGCTGTAATTTATCAATATTATTGAATTGATGTTATTTAAACATTAATGTTGTTCATAAGACTAATTCATTCATTCATTATAATGTATATATAATTGTAGAGCCTGATGATGAATTTATCGAAAAGAGTTCTCTTTGTTCAGTGTCTATTCTTTTGAAAATTTTAATGGGCATTTTTAATCAATGAAAATGGAATTGGAGATCGTTGAATGACATCCCGCATTTGGTATAATCTAGAGTGTTGACTGAGAGGGTAATGGCACTGTTTTCTATGTAGAAGTTATAACAGTTTGAATTAATGTAGAATTTTAGGCAGCATAACTTATACACTGAATCAAGAATTACTCGAAACTGTCAGTAATCATTTTCTTAACTCAAATTTTTTTAATAACGATTATTGTTGATTTCAGTTAGTGGTGTTAAGAAAACACTGTAACCACAGGTAGTAGACAAATGGTCTATTCTGCAATAAAGTTAAATGAAACGGGAATAGACACTCGCACAATGCAAAAGGACAGACATTTTACGGTAGAACACACATGTTTTAGTACTGTTTTTGATGGATGAGACTCATTTAATGACGAGTAATTTGTCATGCTGTCTGAAGTGTTTTCAGTAAATGGAGATGTATGTATATATCCATATACTACTCAGCAGGATCCGATTCTTCTTCAATGTGCTCTTGGCTGTCGTCTGGGTGATCAGAGTAGACTACTGAGAGTTCAATTCATAATTTGGGGAATCCACTTTCACTTCATCTGCTCTCACATATTCTTAGCGCTTCCGTGCCATATCTTTTCATTTATTTTGCAAACTGAGGAATCTTCCGAGTTTTAAATATTGTATGGACAATCCATGTCTTAAAGCTTATTTTTGCCTGCATCTGTAGGAGAAGACGCAAAGGTTGGCTGGCCTCCTGAAGGCTTTCACCAGTCTGCGTCATTTCGTCTCATGGATTCCAGTGAGGAAGAAGTTTATTTTTTATATTTTTGTTATGATTTGAAGTTTTTATAGCGGATGGGTTAAATTTCCAAAGTAATATCAGTGGCACCACGCTTAATCTCCCCTCTTTTTTCCGGGCTTAGGACCGGTTAGTAAAATAGTATACGAGTGAACCAATAAATAACCTATTTCGGACAAAAAACCAAAGAGACCATTGTGTAAGATTGCTCGCTAGGCCTTCAATCAAATCTCTAGTGGGAGGTGGAGCCAATTAAGGGTGACTTCAGAGAACATAACTAAGTGCAGTTGTACATATGGATGCTTATGTTCCACTCAGAGCCTTAGGAAATAATAGTAACAACACTTAGGAGGATTGGTTCAGTCAATAGATTTATTTTGCGATGTTACTTCTTGCAGGTTTTCTTTAGCCAGTCTTCAGATGAATTAATACATATGCTACAGTTTTTTTATATAGTGGTACAGAGTTTCAGTAGTTTTAATTAAAAACGATGCACTATACATGATTGTATCATTTGCTAGTATGAATTTTCTAGTTAAAATGGGATGAATTCGTGGCAATAACGGATGAACTGGAGTATAATGGAAAAGAAAATGATAGACAATTATAACATCTAATCTGCAGACCACTGAAAATCATATTAGTGCTGCAAAATGGATCATGGTTTCATCTGAGCAAATGGCAAGAATGTACCAAATACTACCAGTCAAATGTTTTTGGAAGTACTCAAATTTCTAACGTCATAAAATATCTTGTCTTACACAACTATATTGTTGACGACATTGAAATTACATTTCAGTATAATCTTTACAGAGGTTTATCATGCTTAGATGTGTTATTTGTTCTGATATTCAAATGCGCATCTTGGAGATTATCCTTTATGTTAGATATCACCCATGTTGAAAAAATAAGCATACAATAAAGGTGTCACTGAGGAAGAAATAAACTGAGCTCGCAGTTTTGTAGAGAAAACCAAGAACCCATTATGTAATATTTTAAGTATAGTAAATAAAATGTTTACACACTTTAACAAGGTAAAAGAGAGTTTGTCATTCTGTTTATATTTTGTTGTAATATCCCTAGGGAGTGCGTCGGTGGCACAGCGGTAGAATGCTTGCCAACCACGCAGATGGTTCGGGGTTCCATCTCCGGCCACCAACGCACTCCTTTACCTCGCTAAGCTAGTAATAAGACTGGTAAAGGCGGAAGGTTGGGCCTGAGGCTAACAACCCCACCCTTTGAAAATAAACACCACTGCTACCGAAACTTGAAATCTCTACCTTGAAGCCCTATGCTCCACTGGGAACGTACAGGAATTAAAAAAATCCCTAGTAAGTGGTTTGTTATAAATAATGTATTCACTGTGGACTCATCTCTGAGGGTATACGCATGCTTTTATGATTACCGGGTGTATACATTTGTAGAAATTTATAAATGATACGGTTATTAGTATAACAAAACCCATCTCACATCCCCAGACTTATGAGAGTAAATCATATAAATATATATTCCAAAAATCGTGCAGCAATTTAAGTAATGTAGCGAAGAAGTTAAGCCCTAGTTGTAGACTGCACATTATGAGCTCAAATATCTTTGAATTAACTCTCAACACTGATCTTATTAGGTTTAATAGTGTAAAATATCCCAATACCATGAATTGAAAGTCAATCCGAACGAAGAATATTCTCTTCAATAATTTCTCCTCTTCAGGTTCTTACAATTATAAAATATAATATTCATTGTCGTTACAATAATGACCAGTTAGTTATGCGGCGGATACATTTTTTACGTAGAATAACAGATTATCAGATATAGGGTGTCAAAATAGTCGTATTTGTGTGACGAATGTGCTAGGCTGAAATCGACAACAAAGTATTGTGAAATGGGAGACAGTGGTGGTGATTAATCATAATAGATTCGTAGAATTTGGAGTAGGAAAAATTTGACTAGTCAGTTCAAGGTTATAAAAGGTGTCAGGTTAGTGGCTAGTACAAAGTAGTGCGTACTAAGGAGGAGGTAATAAGACTGCAATGAGAGGTTCATCACGAAATAATCAATGTGTGAAACGAAACAGGTGGAGGCATATATACTGAGAAAAGAGATAATATCACTAATAATAATTCTGGATAGTATAAACGAAAAATTCGATAGTATTGAGAGAATGTTTGCATGAAAGGCATAAATTATGACGAATAATAATAGTAATTGCAATAATAAGCAAAGAAAGAAAAAAGTATCAAGAGGGTTAAGGGGAAGGAGCATTCTTGGTGAGAAGAAGAATCATTAATCGAAGTTTGGCCAAGATGAGAACAGCATCCGGATACAAGGTTCCGATTTACTCGATCTTATTGCAACAACTTCAGGTATGTGTAGCAGACGTAAGTGAACTGTACGTTATAACGACTTTGAAATTCGTTATATAACCCTGAAATCTATGTTGGCGTCGATGCAATGTCCAGTATCGACCAAGTGTGACAGGATCGAACTTTTTATGCACTTAATTTCCCCCCTTGCTTAACCAAGCTGGTAAATGTTCTCAAACCCGTAGACGAACCCATATGATCACCACCATTGTCTCCCATTTCACAATACTTTGTTGCCGATTTCAGCCTAGCACATTCGTCACACAAATACGACTATTTATTTTGACACCCCATATCTGATAATCTGTTATTCTACGTAAAAAATGTATCCGCCGCATAACTAACTGACCATTATTGTAAGAACCTGAAGAGGAGAAATTATTGAAAAGAATATTCTTCGTTCAGATTTAATTGATCTTAGTGAACAGGTGATTTCTTAAAATCCATAAGAAATATTCTCTCAAGAAGGTAAATAAAATCCGTAATCTTAAGTATGTGTACATACTACTGATATCCAACATCTATTTTATGAAAATGATAATTTAATTAGAATTCAACTGGTGGATGGTGACTAGCAGTGGAATCCGGGATGTGCATTTCATCCTATTTGGGACTCGTCATCTGGATGTACCTGCTGACGACTCCCAAATAGGACGAAATGTGCATCCTGGATTCCAGTGTTAGTCACCACCCACAAATTAAATTCTAATTAAATGTCCAGACGTCATCGAAGCATCTGCACAAGAAGCCGACATGTCAACCTGAGACCGAGCACTTCGGTCCAATCAATCGACAGGAAAATCTAGAATTCAATTAAATTAAAATTTCAGCTTTTCAGCAATTAAAGCCACCTGTATATCTCTCAATAAAGGGAAATATGATGTTAAAATATGTCAAGACACAGACTGTGGTAATCTGTCAAATGTAACAACTGAGTTACACCATTATTCCGCTGAGTTTAATGTGTACAATAAATAAGGACTAACGCTGACTCAGCTGATTTGAAAATCCTGTAAACCATTGAAGGGCTCGCTAACCTCTCTTCACTGTGTATGGCATCACTGCTTTGTAAATCAACACTTGAAAATTATTCCAGCGCTTACTAGTGATCCACTGTAGGGTGAAGTTACCTGATGTTTTAGAGGGAATCGGTGATCGGGGAGGTTCACGTTGTTGTCAGGAGGACAGATTCTTATCGATGACACTGGCTGGCTGGAAGAAATTAGAAGTGATTAGCCATTGGATTCCACCCTAAGCAGCTGGATGGGATATGAGTTCTCTTTGTAATTTGAAGGCCCAAGGTTCGATCCTCGTTAGGATTATGAATGCGTACTGCTGGTGAGTCCAAAGTAAGCATAAAACGGCTTTCCAGTACATCCTACTTGTTTTCAATAACTCTTTAAGGAAAGTCAATTTGTGATTACAATTTAAATGTATTGTAAATACTAACAGAAATGGTTTAAAACTGCTTGAAAAGTTGATTTTTGTAAGTTTATAAAAGAGTTTTATCTTCATTCTTGAAAAAGAATACAAATCAAATAGCTTGACAGGATGTTACAACTAAACTCTAATCCTAAGCGCCACCATTTTGAAAATACGTCTAATCACAACATTCTAGATACGAACAAGGTGTTGGTTAATCTACGTAATAGAAAGTTATCTGATTCTGAACTATCCCTCCTTAAAAAAGGACTTAATTTTAGTTCAAACCAAAGGCGTTTATCGGCTTTTGAAATAGTTCCAGCAATTGAATCGTCGTTAAAGTGTGTGAAAACAGAAGAGGCAAGTGTCAAAAGATATACAATTACAGCGTACTGCTAAAGCAGAAGCCAAATGCGCCAAATATCAGCAAAAGCTAGCAACTGGCATTAAAATAACTACGGAAAGATAAATCGATTGTCATTACAAGAGCAGATAAAGGCAATATCACGGTTGTTATGAACTCTACAGATTACAAAAAGAAGGCTATTGATCACCTTAATGTCGGAGCTTATAAAAATTCAACACGACAAAGTCAAGGGCGACATTCAGTAAAGTGAAGGGTGAAACAAGAAAAATGTTACAGTCAATAAAAGAGAAACTCGGTGTATCGCTTTGGTTTACTCTGGCTCTAAAAGGTTGCATTCCCTGCAGATTTTATAGATTACAAAAAATGCACAAACCAGAAGTTCTGTTACGTCCAGTTGTGGATTTTACTAATTCCCCAACCTAAAAACTCTTCAAATACATTTATCGAATACTAAGCTCATATAAAATGAAAGTGGAACGTGGAATGAAGAATTCGTATGAATTTAAGAGAAAAATCAACGTGACTCATGCTGAAGAAGATGAAGTAATAGCAAGTTTCCCTGTTTATCCATTATTCACGAATGTTCGCATTAATGATTCTTTAAGTATTATTTATAATTTACTTCATTCTGACAACGAACTCACTGCTCGTTGTCCTTTAAATCCCGATGAAATTATGCAGGGATTGGAAATGCGTCTGCGCTCCACTTTATTAATATTTAGAGGAGTTCTTTACCGTCAAACAGAAGGCATTGCTATGGGATCACCAGTGTCTCCGCTAGTCGCTAATTTATTGATGCAATCACTAGAAACAAATGCAATTATGAGATGCTCTAGTCCTCCGAAAATGTGGTTAAGATATGTGAACGATACCTTCGTCGTAACCAGGCGAAGCTTGTTCAATGAACTTTTTCATTTCATAAACAAATTGTCAGAAACCATGAGATTTTCCAAAGAGGTTGAATCCACCAAGAATGATTCGGCGTTCCTGGACTGTTTAGTAAAAAGAAAACCAGATGGTAAATTTAAAAGAAACATTTTCAGAAAGCTGACAAATTCGGACAGATACATAGACTACTTTTCGGCAGATATCTTCACCACCAAAGTAACTATGGCCAAGAATCTGATTAACAGGGGCAAACGTCTAGTTACTGAGGAGGAAGAGTTCAGTAGGGAACTCTTGAATCGAAAAGTTATCCCAAAGCCTTTATAAAAAGATATTTAAAATGTAAAGATAAGGATGAATCGAGATCTGTTGCTAAGACTTGAGTTAGTACGGTGGTGATACCATGCCTCAAAGAAACATCGGATAAGATGAAGAGAATCCTCAACAATCATGACATAAGAGTGTATTTTCGTGCAACTAACACCTTACGCTCATCACTAGTGAAGGTTAAGGATAAAGTAGAAGAAGACAACCAACACAGTTGCATGTATCAGATCAATTGTGGGGACTGTGACTCCGTATATGTAGGAGAAACTTCCAGACACGGTAATATAAGAGTGAAAGAGCATAATCAATGTCTAAAGTTGGTTTCAGAAACCTCTGCAGACTTAAAGGAGTTAGAAAACAGATCCGCGATTGCACTGCATTCGACAGAAACGGGACAGGAGATCGACTTTGATAGGATTAAGGTTCTACAGAAAGGTTTTGGTTCATATAAAGAAAGACTGACTGCAGAAACTTTGCATGTATAGGTGAATCCCAACAGTCTGAACAGACGTGAAGATGTTAAGCTATCTAATGCGCGTTAAATCCTGATTATTAAATGAAAAATGGATATGTATCAGTAATTAATTATACTTGGTCTACTGTGACAAATGCTGAGAATTCCATTCTGTATTGTAAGTACTGTTTTTGGAATAAAGTAGGTTATTATTTAATTTGTGGATGGTGACTAGCAGTGGAATCCAGCATGCGCATTTCATCCTATTTGGGGCTCGTCATCTTGATGTACCTGCAATTCCCAGCGAGTAATGATGTTCCCACCGAGGTTCGGACCCACTGCCCATAGTTTCAGATACCAAAGCGTTATCCACTAGACCACTTTGGACACGAGAGCTACTGTCTCTTGTGCAATGGGTCATATTAGTTATTCAACTGAATTTTAGATTTTCCCGTCGATTGATTGGACCAAAGTGCTCGGTCTCAGGTTGACATGTTGACCTCTTGTGCAGATGCTTCGACGATGTCTGAGCATTTAGGACGAAATGCGAATCCTGGATTCCACTGCTAGTCACCATCCACAAATTAAATTCTAATTAAATGCGCAAACATCATCGAAGCATCTGCACAAGCAGTCAACATGTCAACCTGAGACCGAGCACTTCGGTCCAATCAATCGACGGGAAAATCTAAAATTCGAATAAAGTAGATTATTATTATTATTAAATTTCCGATTGTTTGTATCTTCATATTGAGAGGTTAGCGAATGTTTCACAACTGTTTACCCATACACACATGCACGCACACTATTCTACCGCATATATACATATACTTTCATATTCAGTTATCTACGACCATGAACTTTTAATCGAACGTAATTACTCAAATTCTGATGAAAAGTACACTCTGTTTAAAGTGTTTAAGAAAAGTAGACTAATATTTGTAAGTCTGAGGACAAATTTTAACCCTTACAAACCAAACTATAGAAAATTAATCTGACGCTCGCTAGTGACTTGCTACAGGATGGAGTTTCCTGGAGTTCTAGTGAGAAGTCATGACTAGTGAGGCCCATCCAGATGTCACGTGTGAGGATGGATGTCCTAGCGATGATATTGGTTGGGGTTGCGCTAAATCACGAATTGGTAGAAGTTAGAATTCATGAACCATTGAATTGGGTCCCAGTGGCTGAATGGTAGACGAGCTTGCCTTGTAACTGGAATGTCCTGGGTTCTAATCCCAGCGGGTGCGTACTGATGATGATTCCCAAACTAGGATGAAACAGCTGTCTGGCAGTACTCCCTGGTTTTCAATGGTTCTCTAACTGATATTAATCCATGATCAACTCGTAAAAACATAACTCACCCTTACAAACAAAACTATAGAAAAACAATTCTTTTATTATATTATGATGACTGTTTCATCACTCATATGATTGGACAAAGTTTTTGAAAACAAGAGATTTCGTTCCTTTAGATAGACCTCTATTCCCTGAAGACGTTCAGACAAGTTTGCCGAATGAAACATTGGAATTACTTATTTCAGTTTCTCTGAGATTTTACAAATATAATTTTTACAAATGTCTACTTTCCACTGGGCGTCCAATTATTTTAGAACTATTCGCTCAAATCTTGATCAAAGTTCATATGAATACTTGAAATGTTATTGTTTGGAAAGCATATTTAGTGCAAGATCTGTGTGTACATCGAAACTGTTTATCTATACATCACTTATGCAGATACAATGGCTTTTAATTATTTATTCAATTCAGTTTTTAGTCATTTAGTAAAGTTAGGTAGCTAGCGAAATCCCTTTAAGATGATACTACTTCAAAGCTTCAGGAGAGACGATTAAATTAAATATAATAAAGTTGAAATTACCTATGAATTCACAAATAAATGGATTCACTGTCAGGCTGTAATCTAGAGCATGGGATATTTCTTCAATTTTACCATGTTTACTGTCACTACCGCAAATATTTAACATGTGGGTTTTAAATTGCCAGTAGCAGTGGTATTCGGTTGTCGCGAAGTAAAGTTTCAAGCCTCACACTTAACCAACCCCCTTTAACAGTAAGTATAAGAACGCCCCGGCAGGGGATCAAACCCCGCGCCACATGCGTAGTTGGTGAGCATTCTACCTCCGCACCATCAACGCAGTGTCCATAGAGTGCTTAAGTATTCAAAGCATTAACTAGGCCAGCGATCTTTCACAAGTTATGCTAAGCAAAACTTAATGAACATTGAAATACTATAGATTCTCTGAATGAACAAATGCCTGCCTTATGAGGATAATAGCCAGAAAAATATCTTTTCTGGAAAAAGAAACCATAGTGAAAAGAATTTATTTCTTTTTCAATCTTTAACACGTCATTAAAACAAAAGCCTAAGATATCTGGATTATTAGATTTTCTAATTGGCCACAGACGCAATTTTCAGTTCAGATTCTGTATAACCACTTGCTTACCTATTCTTCATGTCATTTTTAATTAAGGTATGTGCATGTAATCAGGCCGAAAGTCGAAATGTTTAAACCACTGACAAGTGGAGCGAGATAAATTTATAAACTAAGCTCTCTATGTGGACATCCTATCGCAGCTTACAATTTAGTATAATTTTGTGAAGTAATTACTGAGTATTACTATTTTCATGTTTTATTTCGTTGGATTTGGAAATATACGTTTACGTTTTGTGTTATTTAACCAGTAGATGGTTTGAAGAAACTGCATTGAATAAATATCCCATTTGTTATCAGCAGAGAGTTTCTACAGCCTTGAAACTGTATAGTATAACATTATTTATATTTCCTAGTCGTGCATTTTCATGATCCCAACCTGTTTCTATCACTTTTTGCACTGTTCGAAACACTGCAATCCACCTCCGATACTTTGTGACATATATATAAAGTTCTGTACAAATTAGGGGATAGTGAAGACTGGAAAAGTATGTCGTGTTAGGGATGTACTATAATCCAGTTAATTATCAAAGTTGTACTAATGCAAGTAATAAAACATTTGAGAAGAGCAACACGTTCTACTGCGACCAATAAAGACAGACGCACTTGTAAAATCTACGGAAGGCAGCTTTAACATAAATACCAGCAAATATGCGAAATATAGTTTTTTAGCATTTATAATAAGCTATATTAGAATATGAAGTACCAATCTTCGTATATTTTTTTCTTTAATCTGAGGGATTCATCCCACAATCGGACAGTATGTTTGTCATTTGCATGAGAAAAAAGTGAAGTGCTAACAAGTTACCAATAATCCATAAAAAACATAATAAAAAAATAAGTAATGTCTAAAAGGATGAATGTGAGTTTTTTATAGAAGTTATCAGATGTGGAGTCGAAGCGCCACAACAGAACATGTGTGAGTTCCTTTCCCTTTCCAGTGAAAAAAAACTTCATGCCTTACACTTTGAAGCTTTAGTAGCACGGTGAGGTACTTAACCTCATACCCAAACTTGACTGGCTAGTAAGCTAGGCGAAGTTCAGGTGTGCGTTGTCTGTGAATGAAATCCGGACGAAGTGCGTGGCTGGCGAGCTTCCTATCACTGGACCACTGACATACACTACAACGGGTATAAGACATATTTAATTGCTTAACCCGTTAATAGGCAGCACATCACCTTAGCACTTACATGAAATGCCTAATTCTCTCCTTACTGTTGAACAGTTATACCTACTCAGCAAAATCAGGAGAAACAACACAGGAGATCTGGAGACACAAGTATATAGAAAATCAACGCACACAGATCAAATACTCAACTATACTAGCAATAATCCAGTTACTCACAAACGAAACTGTGTGCAGACATTGTTCACAAGAGAGTTCAAACACATTGTAGCATTCCAGAGTTGAAAAGAATGGAAGAAAAGTACCTACAAATGGTCTTCAAAAAAGAGTGGTAATCCACAAAATTTCATCAAAAAGCGTTTAAAGTCGAATCGAAACACCAACAAGGAACCATCATCAAAGGCCACAAGAGAATTCATACTAACATACATGAGAAACATCTCTGAAATAACAGCTAGAATACTGAAACCGTTTGATATAGATATAGCACACAAGCCAGTCAAATCGCTTAATTCGATATTACGCAAACCGAAGGATGCAACAGAAAAAGGGGATAAAATTAATACTATTTACAAAATAAATTGTATGAACTGTAACAGGCATTACATCGGCCAAAGTGGGCGTCCCCTTCGAGTTAGAATCCAAAAACCCACATCAACCGTGAAAGGACACGATATATATTCTTTAGTATCAATGCATATAGACAATTATGGTCATCAATTTGATTGGGATAATGTCAAAATCTTAGACAGAGGAAACACCATAAGTGCAGTCGGGGAATTCCTAGAAGCCCGGTACTCAAACGAAAATGCAATTAACAAGCACGTTAATATAGACGAAATATACCAGCTAATAAAAAGTAAATCAGGTGACCAGAAAGTTTAAAATCCTAGTCAATAGAAAATGGTCAATGCATATGCAAAGATGGTTACCGGGAGACGCAATTATATCACTCATGAAGAAATTTAAATCATCTCACTTTATGCTACGCATTGCGCTTAAGATGTTATCTGGAAGGGGGGCGACGAAAGCTCCGCAACTAAACCAACCAGCTCAGAGAGCACTGTTGATTGCAAAAATTATACACTTTTATTTCTCATGGAAAATGACCAAAGCGCATTACTGTCTATAAGCAAAAAGGCACAAAAACTGGCAAAAGATCTGAAATAAGCAGTAGAGACCTTTTATATTTGCGATATTGTTCACCCTGAATATACTGTATGTATATACACTGTCTATATCCTCTTTCTGTGCGTCGGGAGTTTAGTAATGGAATACTTGCCAACTACGCACGTGTTCCGGTTTTTAGTCCTCAGAGAAGCAGTCCAGAACCTGGCTTAGGCCTTAGTAATCCAAGGAAAGGAGGAAGGCAGGGGAAAGGCTAGCGACCCTACTCCGTTAGAAATAAACACTATTGCCACTGAAATTTCAAGGCTGAAGTTTGAAGCCTCATGTTTTACTCAGAACATGAAGAAACAAAAATAATATCCTCCGTTTAGATACTATAGCCAGTCACTGTAATTTTGTATTTGATAAAGTTTTGTCACCACCAACCACTTTTTTATATCTACTAACATTTGAGTGAAAAGGGACTTATGTTTTGCTATTTATATAAAATTTTTTATTCCTTGTAGTAATCTCAGTGAGATAGCCTGAATTTAGAAACGCTGTGACTCATTAAATATGTATAATCTTGGAGGAACTTGAAGAGGAGATAAAAGCGTGTGGGCAAACGTGGAGCTAGATGAAAACGTTGGCAGAGAACCTGACGCAATGAGGACGTGCGGCTGAAGCCCGATGTTCCTCTAGGAACTAAAGGAAACAATAATAATGATAATAATTGGAGCAACTCATGCTGCTTGTTAGATTCGAACCTGTATCAGTCAGTGCTGCATTCAGATACTTTACTACTGAGCTATTTAGGCTGTCAACTGATCTCCTGTAGAACTGTATTGAATACAGTAGAGGTGAAATGAGTTCCTTCAAGGTTTCAGATACGCCTTGCTGAAGAGTACTAATTCACATAAAACTTAGACTCGAATATTTACACACGTATATATAATTGTAAATGTGTGGTTATTGTTCGAATTCTTTCTTCTAAGTAATATGATACTACACTCATTTAAGTGTAACCATTCCGTTAATGTTGCATAATAATGATGTGAATCATTCTTATTGACCGTTAGGGGATGATTTCCGAACACCGAAACCTGAATAATGATTTCTATACATCTGACATCCTGTTTTGAGGAAAATTACCTTCATAGATTCACGCCTAAATGATTGACTTAGGTTCAGCACGGAGGTTTGCACAGAATTTGCGAAATAACATATGGCACACAAAAGTAGAGAGAAAATTGCTTAGAAACTATGATGAACCGAAATGTAAGGAAGAAAGAACTAGTAAGTGTGGAATTCTGAGAATTTAATGGGTCTCAGTGTTTATAAAGAATGAATGAATCTACTCCACTGAGAAAATCTTCGAACTATATCACAAAAAGTTCAGGTTTTCATAACTGTTATTATTATTATCACTATTTCTTTGGATTCTGAGTGGAACACAGGGATTCAGTAAAACATCTCCATTTGATCTTGTTTTCTGCAGTTTTTATGACCCAGCCACATGATTGCTTGTAATCTCATATCTTACCACACAATCTCCTCCACGTCACCCTCTGACCAAACTCATACTTTCCACTCACCGGTCTCCTCAGTGTGTGTCTGATCCATCTCCATTTCCTTCGATATATTTGTCGGGCAGTAGATTCTTGGGCGATTCGTCGCCTGTGAGAGTTCCTTATTGCTAATCCTGTCTTCACTGCCTTCTCTGGCGACTTGTTGGTTTTTGCCTGTAGACCTTCGAGACTGTGCGACATTGGCCGCCAATCATCCAAGAAATCCAGAACTAACAGTGTATTTTTGTTCGTACAGTGTATGCCCATCTTCTCACTCTCCTTGGTCTGTCACATGATCCAGTCCACCACCAATACTACTACCAGGCGGGTTTGTTTTGTGTAATTGGTAACAATTAATTCAATTTATTCCTTCTCTGGATTGTGTGTTCACCATTTTGAAGAAAAAATTCGACTTTTATTATGAACTCTCACTTTTGAGAACGTTGCCTAACTGATATTTGTCGTGGCGAAAATACTTTGACATTTTTCATCATTTTATATACAATGTGAAACTAAACATGAGGATATCTGAAAACCAGGAAGTACTGGACAGACAAGTCATCCTAGTTTGCTACTCATCAGTGGTGAGCATCCACCGGGTTTCGAAACCCAAGGCCTTCAGGTTGCAGAGAAATCTTGTAGACCATTCAGCCACTGGGACCCGAGAAACGAATTCTTCAGTATTAATCTGATGTTAGCTAATGAATGGCTACAGGGCAAAGTTACTTGAAGTCCTAGTGAGAAGTCGTGACCAGTGAGATCCACTCAGTCGGCATTGAAGATAAATACTTGCGGATGACACTGGTTGGTGTTCGCGCTAAAATCACGAATTGTGAGGTACTAGAATCCGTGGGTCACTGAATCTCAGTGTCTGAATAGTTGATGAGCTTTCCTTATGACCAGAAGATCCTGGACTCGAACCCTGGTGGGTGCATACTGCCCATAAGTTCCAAATTAGGACGAAATAGCCGTCTAGTACTCCATGCTGATATTCAATAGTTCTCTTACTGATATCAATATCCATGATCAAAACTAAAACAAATCAAACCCCTACAAACAAATTCTCGAAAGTGATATATAAAATGTTTTATTCGCAAGTGCCTTTAAATTATTAAGAGCGTTTTAAGTTCTATGACAGTTAAACTAGGGAACAGCAGTCGGTAGGTGTTTTAATGTCCTAAGAAACCATATGAACGGACTATTAAATCTCGTGTTGTTTCGCGGATGATGACTAGCGGTTGAATTATCCGCCAAATAACATCAGTGTTAATCCTCAGACATCGTCAAAGCATCCGTAATCGAAGCCTATATAACAACAGAAGCCGAACATTTCAGTTTAGTCAGACAATGGGAAAAACAGTAATGAACTTAGACAAAATAAGGACTATTAAACTGTTGTGTTTTATGTATTTGATAATGGTGCTTTCCTAGAACCTGTAGCAGTGTATGCTAATAATACTTTTTTTTAATAATAATAATAACTTTATTCCAAACAGTATTTGTGGTACAGGTATGGAATTTTCAGCGTGCATTACAATATTGCATCTAATTACCTCATTAATTTTTATAAGATTTTAAAAATAAAAGCAACAACAACAAAAAGAAAAAAAGAGAAATAAAAGAAATAAAAAAGAATGACATTGCACTCACATATTTAAACAATGCACCACAGGATATGAAATATAAAATTAGTGTGTAATAGAATATGTGAGCAACAATATAATAGTAACAAAGAAAGGAGAACAAAAACTAATGGGAACTATTTGTTAGAGTGCCGCAGTAAGGTGATAGTGTCATACCTAACGGATTTCTAATCACATAACAGCTGTGCCAGATAAGATATTGTGGAGTTTTGTACTTGGTAGTCCTGGCATATAGCCTGCTATAGTTGCTTCTAGTTCTACCAGATGAAATGTAAGGAGAAAGCTGCGTATAGAGAGGGTGTTCGGGGTCTGACAATATAGAATTCGCTAGTTTCTTACATGAAATTATAGTTTATCCACAATGATCTTAACCAGTTGGTTTAACGAAATCCCACTTGCCCTACTAACAGCTTTTAGTGCCCTACGCAGCAAAGCAAAGTCTTTCTTAAGTAGTCCAGGAAAGATTAATGGGGAGCAGTAAAGAGGGATAGTTAGAATACAAGAGTTGACAAACTGAGAAAGCAAAGACTGCTTTATACCAGACTGCCTTAATTTCCTAACGTAGAACGTTAAGCCCAACATCTTTCTAGTAACTAGCAAGATGTGAGAGGACCAGGAAAGATCGGAGGAAATACTCAGTCCAAGGTACTTGACATTAGATGTAGTTTCAATCTCTGTGCCGTCAATGATAGTGGGACCATGTGAGCTAGCTAGTTGCTGTAGGTCACGTTTTCGTCTGAAAGTGAAATTTACTACCTGACATTTGGACGGATTTAGCTTAAGACCGTTTGAAGAGGACCACTGACTAATTTCCGAGAGAAAGTTATTTAATTTGGAACAGTTTGACTGAGAATTGACAGGCATGGAGACAGAGAGGTCATCAGCATACTTGACAAAAGTGGCTACATATTTAAGGGTAAATAAACACATTAGGAAAACTCTAATTTTTGTGAAATTCTGATTAAAACTAAAGTACAGTCCTGTACTTTATTAATTCACCAAATGTTAAGAGCACTATAGTCAGGTGTAAGTTTCATATTTGATAACAACTAAATGATAAAAAATGCCTATTAAAATTTTCTAAAGGAATGCCTACTGAACAAAGAATATTCTTTTCAGTAACCTGTTCTCCATCAGGTTCTATAGTTATATTTACATATTAGTGAACAAATTAGTGTTATTAACAACATTAGTGTTGTTTAAATAATATCGAATCAATAATAATAATATCAATGAATTACAGCTAAGAAGCGTCAGTAAGTGTGATAATATGCATCAACTTAACACTACACTGAATATCAGACAGGCAAATTAGGAAAAGTAACAATACAAATTCATGAATTTATAGTCTCCAGTGAAGGGCAGTCAGGGCACTAGCAGTGGCTGTACGTGCTTTTGCTTCTACACACAGGGTACTGGTTGTTTCAGGCGAATTGTGATAGCCTCAGCAGCTTGGAATATGAGGTACCTGGATGTTTTTGGCAATTTGTTTAGTACTCGATAGATGATGGAAAAGGACTCTTCAATACTACCTTTATGGCTGTTTTATGGAGCGAGTTATATTGGCCATTGCTCTAGAAACATGAATTTTCATGTTCGCCCAGGAACATCTACCAGTGTGGTTAAGTAAAGGTGTAGTTGGAATCTTCAACAATTCGATATTAGATCACCTGATCGAAACCGGCCACAAAGTCAGCATTGAAGAATCCTTCTCCATCATCTATCGATTACCAAAGAAATTGCCAAGAACATCCAGTTACCTCACACACCAAGCAATTGAAGCTATCAATATTTTCTTGTAACAGGCAGTGCTTTGTGTGCAGAAGAAGCAAGTTCAGCCAACACTACCGCCCTGGCACTCTGTGGAGACTATATACTCATGAATTTGTATTATTATTTTTCCTAATTTGCCTCTGATATTCAGTGTGTACTGTTACATTGATGTTATCGAATTGTAATCCGCTGATAGTATTATTATTGATTCAATGTTATTTAAACAACACTAATATTGTTAATAACACTAATTCATTCACTAATATGTAAATATAACCGTAGAACCTGATGAAGAACAGGTTACTGAAAAGAATATTCTTTGTTCAGTGAACATTCTTTTGAATAACTGATTGAATAAAACTTCTTGAGTATTTCGCATTCACTTACACGCAAATAGACAAACAATTTACATTGTTAACTTACAGGTTTCCAAGGTAACTGTGTGAAAGCTCCTAGTGGTGAAATGAAGTTTATGAGGCAGGTTACTCTAACATCCCAGTTTCTTCGTGTTAGGTCATATGTTTTTGTCTTACTAATGCTCATGTTATTCGACACGTTCTTCAATTTAATCTCTTGATATGCATGAATTTATTTAACAGATGCAGTTTATTTCAGTGTCACTACATATGTTGTTTAGACTTTAAAATTTACCACACTAAATTGAAAACATTGCATAAAATCGGATATCTGTTAATGTTATACTTTGTAAAGTGTAGGCTGATGACAGATAAAAGAAAATCACATGTAGGCTTAACATTACTGAAATATGTACTTTGATTGGTCTGAATCCAGCCTGTTCATTATTCTATGAATTAGGAAAGGATCTTTGCACTTAGGCAGTTTAACCATAGACAGTTAGAAAAATATTCAGAATATGCCTACTAGAGAAAATAATTAATAGGATTAACAATCAGATTTCTCAACTAAATTAGAATACGACTACTAGCCATAAGATCTTCAAATAATGAAGAAAATGTTAAGTTCATGTAAGGATAGAACTCGGACTCCGTTATAGAATATCATGACATAATGAGATATTACACCACAGTGATTCAGTTCTAACATAACTAGCTGGCGTATTGAGCACAGGTTATGGCCCATAATCATATCCGTGTGATGTGGTTATGATCCAATTGAAAAATATAGTAAATGACAAGGATTATTCCTTTATTATTTTTATTTTTGATTATAGCTTGATTCCACACCGTATTTTTTGGTACAGGTATGAAGTTTCCAGTATGTGATATCATTATTGTTTCCTTTAATTCCTAGGGGAACATAGGGCTTCAGCCGTGCATCTCCATTGCGTTCGGTTCTCTGCCAGAGTTTTCACCTGGCTTCATGTCTGCCCACACGTTTTCATCTCATCTTCACATGACCGCCTCCAAGTCACCCTCGCACTGACAACCAACTCGCCGCTTCCCATTCTGGTTCCACTCGAGCAATGGCTTTTCTAGTGATGTCACTTGATGGTTTCCTCAGAGTATGGCCAATCCATCTCCATTTCTTCCTGCCTATTTGTTTCATAATCGGTTCCTGGTTGGTTTGCTCATTTCCAGAGATCTCTGTTGCTGATCTTTTCTGGCCAACTGATCTTGAGTATTGAGCGAAGACAACTGTTGATGAAGATCTCCACAGAGACTTGAGAGTAGTGAAAGCTTGTCTTGCTTTTCCGATCCTTGCTTCGGTACCCTCATCAGTTCCGTTCGCCTGTACTTGAAACGATGCTTCCCAGGTAGGTAAATGTGGTTGTTTCTTTCAGGTTCTTTCCATTTATGCTGATTGTTGTCTGTTGTTGTTGTTGCTGTTGGTGGTGTTGCCCAGGAATCTGCATTACCTCTGTTTTATCTATATTCACCTGAAGTGCTATCTTTGATGCTTCTTCTGCCAACTTGTTGCTTTTCGCTTGCATATCTTCCAGTTTGTGGGAAATCAGACATATATTATCGGCGAAGTCGAGATCTTCCACGTTTTTGTGTGGGTCCATTTTATGCCTGGTTCCTCGCTGCCCGGGCCGCTTTCTTTTCGCATTATCCAGTCTACTGCAATCAAGAAAATCATTGGCGATAGTAGACAGCCTTGTCTTAATCCTGTCTACACTTCGAAGGATTCCGTAAGTTTCCCGTTGTAGATTACTTGGCATGCGGCATTGTCGTACAGCTGTTGCATGAGGTGTATAATTGTCGGTGGCACACCGCAGTAGCGAAGTAGTTTCCAAATCACCTCTCGATCGACGCTGTCAAATGCCTTTTCAAAGTCGATGAAGTTGAGATAGAGAAGTGATATCGGTAGCCCAAATTTTGCAGGTCGATCATAGATATCAGGTGTGCGTCGGCAGGGGATCGAACTCCGAACCATGTGCATGGTTGGCGAGAGTTCTAACCACTGTGCCACCGACGCACTACTTGGATTATCGAACAAGCTAAAGTTGTCTACCCTCAATAAATCCAGCAGTACCCAGGTTATAAAGTTCAGCCGATTAACGAAAGAAAAAATGTCCTGCTGCGAAAGTTGAAGTGATCGATATGACACACTGCTCAACCCCTCAATAAAAGCATTAAGTTCACATGAAATATAAAGTACTCGAAAAACGACTAAATTTCAGTGTGGCATTCGATAAACTGAGACCTGAAGAAGCCATTTCTAGTGTAGAAGTAGCATTAAGCATAATTAAAAGAACGCCTGCTTAGCAGGTCAGAATACAATGACGATTGACATTGTAACACCGGAAGAAGACCATAAAGAACTTATCGAAACAAGAAACCAACTTTTATAAGTTAAGGAATGAGATAAATATAGCAATTGCGAAATAATCCAAGTGAAAACCAACGGTACTTATGGTCTTATAAGACTGTATTAACAAGCTCAATGAATATATATCCAAATGCGTTCATATGAGAAGATTAAGAAATCTGTGGACATTGTTATGAATAGGATCGTAACGCCTGAAACTGACCAAGTACACTAAATGAAGTCATCTCTGAATAAGCTACAACTGTCTAACCTAGTGGCTAGGACTAAAAATCCTAATAGAATGCAGGGTATTATTAGAATTCATAAAGCAGGATGTCTTACAAGGTCAGCAGTTGATCTAAGAAAAACACCCTGATGTATAACCCATCTAAATGTCTAGCATGAGTATTATGCTCCAGTAGAGATCGCTGAAATTCTGGACTAACAGATTCGTATAAAAAGAAATAAAGGCTCAAGAAAATTCAGGTAGAAAACGATGAAAAAATTATTCGTTTTAATATGACAAGTTTGTATACAAATTTTATTTTGATAAATCACGCCGTCTTATGCAGTAATATTAAGTGACGACCATGTTTCGAGCACAAACTATTGCTCATAATCATTTCAAGTTACTCACACAACCTTTTTCCTACATGTATATACGTGTGTGGAATCGATTAGATATTGGAATGAAAATCAAAATAGGATAATGTACATTCAGAAATAATAATACCAGTGTTACTGATCAATTAGAATCAGATGGGAAATTAGACTAGTGTTTTTATAGTCATAATAAGTTACCTCTTAGAGTCATTTCTGTTGCATGTGTTGGGTGTATACCCAATGAACCAGGATTCAGTAATCAATCTCATTCTCCATCTACCTAGATTACTTCTTAGAACTTTAACCCTCTCCCACCCTATTTTGTGGTTGTGTGTTAATGAATGAAGTGCAATGTAGTGCTGAGGCCTTTTCTAAGTTACTTATCTTCTTGGAGTCAACCATTCTTACCTTAGCTAAATTCTTATGTTCCGACAATCTGACTACCACCGACCTACTAGTTTGTCCTATGTAGTTGACTTAACTCACAGTCATTGGAAGGTATTTTGTAAATTATATTATTTTGTTTAATTAGGTCAACCGACAGGGTGCTTTAACCTACACAGCTTATCCCTGAATGAGTTTGTAGGTTTGAATGCCACCCTAATTTCTGCTTTATTAGGAATCCTACGTAGGGTCTCAGATATCCCCTTCTTTAATGGTAAAACTGTAGACGCCTTATATTCTTTTGTATTTGTTATTAATAATTTGTTTTCCCATTATCTTTATTTTGCTTATGACCTTTTCTGATCTTCCTAATGAATTTTATAGGATAGTTATTTGATACCAACGCTTCTTCTATCTGTTTTATTTCATCATTTAGGTCTTCTCTTGTACTGCTTAGTGCTACCGCTCGTTTTGTTAAACACTTAACTAAACCACTTCTTACAGACAACGGATGAGATGAATTAAAATCTAAATATCTATTAGAATGCGTCAGTTGTTTTATAAACGCTAGTGTACAGTTTGCCTTCTTCTATTCGTTTTATTTCACATTCTAACATAGCTGATTCTCCTTGTTCACTTTATGATATGATTATAAGCAAGCGTTTGTGCTCGAAACATGGTCGTCAGTTAATATTACTATATAACACTGTGTGATTTATCAAAATAAAATCTTATCCATAATGGATTTACACTCTACCACAGTGCCCAAGTTTTATACTTATATTTGTATCTAAATATTCGGCGTAATTCAGCTTTGGAATCAGTTAGTAGTGAGAATTTACCCTCAACTGAAAACCAGATCTAGAGTCTCGACTGAAGAGCCACGTCTACATTGAAGAACTACAGTTTCAGAAAAGACTCTTCTACTCAAATGTGATTGGTTTTTCATTTTTGTAAACAGACCTCATGTGTCTCCTTACAAATATGTTAAGATAACCATTTTGGACCAGCACACTGGGGATGAATCTTCAGTAGTAGGGAACGTAAAGTTCTTAATAGGTCCAATCATGCACCTATATGCTGGTGTAAATATGTGGATAACACATTCTTTGTGTTGAAATGTGAACATATCTTTGACTTATTCGTACACATAAACTTAGTGGTAGATGAGACCCAACGAGGACGCGATGGTATATCAAATACTAGCATCTCTAGGAAACCGTCATATTTTGACGGGTACTTAGGTTCTGACTTACCCCACCCAAAAGGCCAAAGCAAGTTTAGTGAAGTATTTATTTAAACAGGTCAGGAACCTAACTAGGAAATAAGATAATTTAAACAATGAAATCAAGCGAATAAAGAAAACATAAATAGTAGACAACTTACCACCGGAATCTATTCAACAATGTATGAAGACCCATTAAGAAAATAAGAGTAGTAACTTAAATTATAAAAATAATATAAATAATAAGAAACTAAAAGTTTTGATAACACTGCTAAATAAAGAAGAAACACCAGAGGCCCTGCGTAAGATCCCTAATGAGGCTGGAATTAGAGTGGCAGTGAAACCAAACAGTTCACTCAGAAACAAACTCTGCCAGCCTTAGGACTCAATGAAACCAACTAAGGAAAAAAATATAATTTATCAAATACTATGTAATGACTGTCATTTCAATTACATAGGTAAGACTAGTTGATCGGAGCCAGTTAGATTGCCAGGAAATGGGGATTTAGGTAGATCTAGAATGAATGAACCTGCCAACTGAAGCAGTCTGAAAAGAACCTCGACAGCTGAATCGTATTCACTTGCATGTACTCATGCATAAAGTGAGGCAGAGTGAATGGTTTAAAAAGTAATATAGTAAAGGTGGAGAGGGACATTAATCACTGGTTCGTTGTTCATCGACTAAGCACTAAAATCACGTACAATCGGAACAATGCAAAGTCTAAGCCAGATTTATGGAAAACTGCAAAAAGGTTAGTAGACAGCAACAACATACAAAGCATGTCAGGAAGAAGTGAGGATCCACTGATACGACAATGAGCAATAATTTGTGCTGTAAATGTCATTCATTTATTAATACTGTGTCAGTGCGTATAGTGTCAGATAAAACGTATCTAATATGGAATGTTACGTTCACGTGAAGACTTGGGTGTTCTTGTTGCGTTCAATTGTAAAGCCCTCGCTGTTCATCTAAACAGTATTTTTGGTGCCTAATTCAAAGTAAAATGAACTTTCAGTTTTTGTAATGAGTGAAACAATCGTCCTTTCTAATGACGTTACGTATGCTTAGACGTCTAGAGGGGTTTGCTTATTAATGCGTCTTGTTGACGTGATATATAGACCCTAATCTGATAAATTTAATCCCTTTCAATATACCTATTCAAATGACCTTAAGACATCTCAAGTAATTAAAAGAAATCACAAATCAAGATCAGTAAAGGATGAAATGCCGTGAAGTAGTTTTATTTTAATTTTACGACAGACTCAAAGTTCACAAACCAGATATCCATTTATGACCATGTATCTCACTTGAAAAAGTTCAACTTATTAAAAGACTTCTTTTGTGGGAAATATAAAATGCTTAACACAATTCCATGCTCAGTTCGTCAACTGAATAGCTCAGTTATTGGTGAAAAACAAAAGCATTCAACTTGAAGACAATGAAATCATAAAAAATCTTCGATGTCATAGCGTCGTATGTCTAAGCTATGAGGCAACTAACTGCCAGTTATCGACACCAGTGTGAAGACAAAAAATTACTAAGTCTCATGCCGCAGGAAGCCTATGGACTTGTTTGTCACTATATATATATTTCATTTCACTGAAAAGAAGCTGTATGTTGCAGCTACTAGACGAAGAGTGTAAACTAGAGTCTTAACATAGATCAAAAGGAAACTTGGATAGGTTATACAGATGATTAAATCCTTATAACCCATGGAAATGATTCAGAACGCATCTCCAACCTAATCAGCAGAGTTTTCGAGAAGAGAAATCAGATCAAACAAGTTCTGTTTTTAGACGCTGTGATCAAAAGTACAAGTAGAGACTGATTTGTAACACAAGTATGCAGAAAGTCAACTCATTCAAATAAAGTATTAGATTTCGAAGGTCACAATTAGAGAACACACAAAATAATGTATACAAACATTGATGAAGCGAGTCCAGGCACACTTAAACATTGCTGTGTGAAGTCTAATATTAGTGAAACACCTACTGACCATCTTCAAGAAGAGTTGACTTGCGTACAACTTTATCAAAAGGTGTCTACATACAAACTAAGTGACTAGCACCAAATTATCCAGCCAGATATGTAGGAGATCTTTGAAATAATCATAGGACATATGAATACAATTTTTAATAGTTGTCTCCAGCATTGTCACACAGTCCCTACACACTCGATTTAATGTAGGCCTAAGATGCCGACAACTGAAGGAGACAAAACCGACACCACCTATCAGATAAAAAGCGTGGAATTTTAAAACAAATTCTGTGTTGACCAAAGAGTAGGCTGCCTTCATCTACACATTTATGTAAAATAAGAGTCAAAGTACGTAATGTATATATTCCTTTATATCAAGAGATATGAACTGCTAAGGATACCACTTCGACTGGAAACTTATAAAACGTTTATAAACCTAAGATACACTGGAGTTTATGTATGTAGACATCCTAATACTGTTGAAATTTGTCACATAATTAAGAATAAATGTATGATCGAAAGTTTAGATATTAGGTGAACAAGACGATCAGATTCAATATAGGCAAACTTGGTAATAAGGAGACTTCTGGAGATGACTAATCCCAGTAAATGTCATTACAAAGAACGCCTCTTTCATATACGATGAATGCTAAAAGTAGGCGATGAAGATTTTGTTTAGATGAACAATGAAAGCTGCATAATCGAACAGTCAAGCTCAGAGAACACAGCAGCACAAGAGTATGACCACTAACCATTCATCATGACTATATCATTCCTCCCTCATTCAGAAATCGAATTTGCACACTTAGTCTGTGAGAATATTACATCATAAAATTATGTTCCATATTTTTATGTAAATCAAGCAGCGTGCATACTTACTTTTGTATAACTTTTATCAGGATTTTCATTTCGCAGAATATACAATACATATATTTATAAGAAGTATGGTTACAACCACAGTATCGGTGTAATGAGGTGTCCTCTGGTAATAGTTTCAAATATCTGAGAGATGCATTTCCCCAAGGTTGACTGTCGTATCTTGCCAATGGGAGGATAATTTTAAAAGATACTGTTAGGACAGGAGAAGATACATGTATTGTGTGAGTCAGCGTCCACACCACCTGTAAACAAAGCACTTAACCCTTAACGTGCAGTGATCACCAAGTCATTCGATTTGAACTGTTTCAGGCTATCCAGTCAAAACATAGCTTCTTTTATCGTTTTAAACCAGTAATTTATTGGTCATGTGAAATAACCATATAATTAGTTATAATTACTAGTCACACTGCCTTCTCCATGGAGCAATAAATCTTTGCTCTCTCTCTCTTTCTTAATGTGAGAATAGTCTTCTAGTGATCAGTCACATATTGTTGAGCACTGAAGTAACAGTAGAACAACCCCAAAAATCTGCTATTGTACCTCTTCGTTATAATGTGGTCTTAAGTCAGATCCTTCAGTTTCGAACAAGTGAGAGTTACTGTTATGACAGCAACAACGGAGGCTCCTAGTAATAAATTATCTTTGCAGTCGTCTAGCCACTGTTATACTGAGGAAATTAATTCTGTTCTACAGTCAGTTACAGAATTCATACATGACCATAGACATTGGGATTAATTATCTTTCATGGTTTGAAGGTTTATTCAGCGTGGAACTGATCGATATGGACAGTGCACAAAATGTTTGTGTCATGCTGCGCGAACTTCGATTTAGTAGACATGCTAAGTCTGTGAATTTGAATTTTTCAAAATGTACTGGGGATTTCAATTTTGATGTTGTTCAAATTCTTCGTAGAATATTTACAGAAAAGAAATTTTTATCTAGTTTACTTTGGAAATGTTTCAATTTAGCCAAAGAACCATGAGAAAATTATCTAACTTTACCGGTAAAGTGAGTTGTGCTTATGAAAATTTCCAGTTCGGTTAAGTTAGCCGGGATTGGTTCAAATGACTAATTCTCAGATGTGCTCTATGTTCACTAGCTGATTTAGCAAACGGAAACACACATTCTCCCTTATTTCAGGCTAAATCCTACAATGACTCTGCAAGAAGTAACAGCCGAGTGTCAAAGATTGATCAACTTAAAGTACGATACAAAATGATTAGAAATAAAAACCCTCTTTCAGGTGATTCCATACATGTTCAGTAATATCCTTCAAGACCATAAATTTCTGTGACAGTTAAGTAGTCTCTCACTGGTTGTTGGTTCTGTGGAGACTAGCACTACGGTCGTATGTGCTCATAGAAAAAGACGCAGGTGTAGAAAAAGCCAGAAATATGGATGTATAGAGGGTTTTAGCAATGCTTAACCTTGATAGTAATCACTGATATCTATCCAGTAATAAATCGACGTCCATTTCCCAGAAAAAGACCAAGACAGTTCTCATTGTTTTTAATGTACAATTCATGAACATGCGGAAATATACTGAGGTACTTTTGTAATAATCATCCAGTTCGATTTCATTTCGACAGTGCCTCAGACGTAAAGTCAATTTCTCAAAGGAATTGTCATTTAATTGGATGTCCTCTAGTTTCTTGTACTTGTCATGTTGCTAAAATCGCTACCGGAGGTATTTTAAATCCAGTTGGTGAAATTTCTCGTGGAGTTAAATTCATGTCAAACAATTTTAAAAGAAAATGCCTTACCAACTATCATGATCTGGAACCTTTGGATATTGACTCGGATGATAGATTATCTCTCTGGAAAATACCCTTAAATTCAATTTGTTCATAAGTACTTACATCTCCTCAAACAATGTATTGATGGAAGTATACGTAGCATGATCAATGTTCTCCTCAGTGAACAGAAACCAATATTCCGTGAAACTGCGGGATGCTATTCAATCCAGATGGCTAAACTATGCCTCTAAAGATGATGCTTAGCCAGATATCAAGCCTAAAAGATCAATTTTTTTACTCAACTCCTGAGTCAATTGGTCAAGAACTAAATCGAATGAAAGAGGCAGGCATTCTAAAATCAGTGAACTTCTCTGTATACTTTTGCAGATTTTTTGATTGGGTTCAACGATACCTTGGAAGACCATACATATCCACTACCAGTTTCAGAAGATAATTTTTCCAAGATGTTATGTGGGAAACACTCCACAAGGATAGATTTAGCTGATTTATATCTACAAGTAGAAATGGATGGATGATTCTTCTAAAGAACTTTTGGCTTTCATCACACATAGAAGCATATGTCAGTGCCACAGATTACGAACCATCTTCGAGCAAATTATGGACACACTTGCCGCTGGAATCCAAGGCGTTATAGTATGTTCAGATGATGTAATTATATCTGAAACAATTCATGAGTATCTTTCCAGTGGTTTAGACCACACACTGCAAAGTTCGGTGAGTATGGTTTCCATTTAAGTGATGATAAGTGTGATTTTTTCATTCATTCTGTTATATACCTTGTTTTTATGGTGGACAAAAGTGATCTTTATGTGGGACCAATCAATTTTATCGGTTTTTTGTTCAGGAAAGGCATCATTTTAGAAAACCTGTGAAGAAACTCTTGGAAAAAAGTGAGAAATATACCTAGTCGAATAAATGCTAGTGTATATGAGAAAGTTAAGGAAATAGTACCCCCTGATCTGTTACTGGTGCATCATAACACAAAGGTGGAAACTACCAATGAAGCCTATACATTTAATTATGGTAGTAGTGCAATTGTTTTTCATGTGTTTTCGAACACTGTCAAGAAACTAACCGTACATGCTTCAAGAAATTTGATGAAATCTGAGGAGAATTATACCCTAATTGATAAAGAGGGTCTTACATCAGTTTTCACAGTTTCATAACATTCATCACGGTCGCAGTTTTACCATGCTTACTGGTCCCATTCCATTTCTGCCATTCTTTGGCTCCTAAAAATGAATTTCAGCATAC